>QODF01000016.1:554551-641358 GCA_024372805.1 Oostethus manadensis
ATATACATATATACATACATATATATATACACAGTTTATACACTGTGTGGGTGCAGTGTGTAAGGTAATGTACAATGTATGCTTTTATTTTGGGGGGATTTCCCCCATCACTGCTCCCTTAAAGCAATCGTTGCTGTGTATCAGATCTATTCCCTCAAAATTAGAGGCATTTAAGGTCAACAGAGATATATTGTGCCTTTCATTCCGGAATCGGGTGTGATGAAGTGTTCAAAAATCACTCAATGCGTCAGTGATTTTGGCAGTTTTCAGTCTGATATGTTTGAGTTGCTTCGGGAGCTTGGTCACCCAAGAGATGCATGCGATTCATATTACAGAAACATTGCAAAGGAACACACAGGGAAAACCTGACAAGTCTTATTACTGTATAAGGGACTCAATTTCACTTCATTTCATTTTTTTAAAGAACTCAATCCATTTAATTTGGCTTTGTAATTTATATAATGTCATTCTTCAATGTAGGTAACTTAAACATGCCTCAGTATAACCTTAAGGATTAAATATACCGAAAGAACAGATTTTTATGCAAATACATCATCGGTATTAAAATCTTGTCATGAAACAATCATTTTAGTTTTGAATTTACAACACAGCTTACCCATGGTGCAGTTGGTGGTAAAGTTAGGTTCAATCATGGCCGTTTCATCAAGGATCCGCTGGTCGTAGCTGGCTGAGATCCGGAAAGGTGGTCCCCCGTGGGTCCCCAGTGTGAGGTGAGCTACTGCCCAGCTGCCAAGAAGAGAAAGCAGGAGCAGGATCATTGTGATGAGCAGGCACCACGGCTGACAGATTTTCTCACGTTCTCTACGAGGCTGTGAGGTCAGGGCTCGGTGGACCTGCTCAACCTGAAACCCCATAGCCCTGCTGGCAGAGGAAGAGATAGGGGCCTCCTCATTGTCTGCCATTTTATTTTCTTCACACCTCCCCCCACCCTTGGAGCCTTGGCCAGTCTTTAAAAGAGTCTTATAGATGTCCAAATGTTAGGGGACCTTACTTGAAACCTTTAGGTACTGAAAATTCACAATATAGAGGAAGCACAGGTCCACGGAAAAAACAAAACCAAAAAAGTTGGTTCTGAAGCATGTGGGAACGAGTGGTGTCCGCTGTAAAGGCAGTCCTCCCACAACCCTGGACCAGATTTATGGAGTTCAACTGTCCCTAATTTTATTAAACAAATTGTGCTGAAATCTTATCATGTCTTTCCCCTCCCGCTGGTACCTGGTCGGCCCATTCTTTTTGCATAATGTGAATCCACGCATACTTGTGATTCAACCTTTTAACCGTGGAAATATTTGGTCAAAAAAATATGAAAAAATATCTAAAAATATATGATTATTAATAAAGCTGACTTTTTTCACAGAAAACACATCTCAGTCACCCTAACTAGGTAATAATAAATAAATATGTCATAGGGATGACACAATTTGTTTAGATTAATCACGTTTTCTGATTAATAAATCACGATTAACGCAACTGTCTCTGAAATATGCCCCTTTTCACTGTATTTTATTGAAAGAAATATAAAAGACCATGCAGGATTATAAATATTTCTATGTACTGTATTAAAAAACAGTAAATGAACAGAAAACTAAATCACGCTAAAAGATAGCCCACATGACTGAAAATGTATTTACCTAACACGAGTTTCTTTATAAGTAGCACCACATTTGAATCACACTTTAACTGGGCTATTATGGGCAATAAGGGATTGCATTCAAAGACACCATGTCATCTAAGTTGAATCTGGGATTTCCGTGCATACTTCAATGCAGCAAATTGTTTGTCCGCATTAAGAGTTACAAAGTGAGTGACATGAATATACTGTACACTTATATTGTTTTATGTCTTTCTGTTATTTAGACCACACGTGCACGCATAACAAAGAGGTTGTTTTGATGTTCGCAGTGTCCCTGAAGGCATCTTGTGGACAATGAGGAAGTCCCATTCCGTGGCTAAACAGACTAGAGATGTTTGAGACACATATATGGTGTTGGAATTGCACTGCTGTTGATGTGTTCAGGTCAGAATAAAGTTATAAAAGAGCGGCAGACTCTGTGTGACTCTGTGGGGTCACTGCGAGCTGCAATTTGCCGCCGTCTGTCCACACAAGCGTGGCTTGCCATGATGCGTATGTGTTAATTACTCTAAAATAATGTAATTAATGAAATAAACTGGTTACCGCTGTTTACGCGCTATTTTTGACAGCCCTAGTCAAAATACAGGACAAATGTACAACATACATGTACCACTGTTTAAAAAAATCCTGCACTTTTTACATGTTTATGTCTTTGTTTGGGCTGTCACATGATTCAATTTTTAAAACACTTTTCTCACTACAAACGTCTGAAATGTGACATTTTTTTTTGCTATTTTTTATAAAAACATAAATAACAGGAGCCAAATGTTCGGTCAAATTTGGCTTATTTGTTAGAAAGTAAGTGTCACATGACTATATGCGGCCGCAGGGTGGATGAGTGTGTAGCGCAATGGCCTCACAGTCAGGAGGTTCAGGGTTCGAATCTCCGTTGGGCATCTCTGTGTGGAGTTTGCATGTTTTCCCCATGTGTGCGTGGGTTTTCTCCGGGTACTCCGGTTTCCTCCCACATTCCAAAAACATGCATGTTAGGTTAATTAGCAACACTAAATTGTCCATAGGTATGAATGTGAGTGTGAATGTTTGTTTGTCTATATGTGCCCTGCGATTGACTGGCGACCAGTCCAGGGTGTACCCCGCCTCTCGCCCAAAGTTGGCTGGGATAGGCTCCAGCATCCCCGTGACCCTAATGAGGATAAGCGGTATAGAAAATGAATGAATGAAAGACTATACGCATAGTCATCAAAGAGGATGACAAGTCTTATGAAAATAGTGATGCTAAATAAGTGTGTCTTTCAAACCCCTGATACAAATTCTGACTGCAGCTATGATGACTTGTTTAACATGTGTTTAACACGTGACATAGAAATGACACACATTGCATGATACTCGGTGGTTGTACAAAGCAAATATTTAGTAAATCTAGTAGACAACAGGAAATACTATCCGAATGATTGTAACAAGAAGACCGGAGAGACCGATGGTATTTATTAACAACTATTATTCCCAAGTTAATAACTTTGTAGTAATAAGTAGTCATTTGATGCTATACCTCTTTTATCAATCTAACCTGTGCTCTTGTAAATAGTTGAGGTGCCAAATACAACTGCAGAAAATCTGCAAAGTCAAGTTGATAAAGCGTCCTCTACGTTCTTCCCAGCCTTTTCAAGTTACTGCTGGTGAAAGTCACAAAAAACTGAACCGCTGAAAACCACAGTACAGTTTATTATAAACACTGTACAGTCGATAACTATGGTACTTTTGATAACCCACGATGAAACCATGACAGCGGTAGGTGGATCCCTTCTAGGTGGATCCAGAAGGGATCCTAATGGTCCCAGGCTAGATAACCACGGTGTAATTGGTGGAGGGAAAAGAAATCCAAATGCTCCTAGCCTAGATAACCTCGGTGTAGTTGGTGGAAGGAGAAGAGATCCAAATGCTCCAAGCCAAGATGACCATGGTGCAGTTGGTGGAGGAAGAAGAGCTCCAAGGGCTCCTACCCAAGATAACCTCGGTGTAGTTGGTGGAAAGGAAGAAATCCAAATGCTCCTAGCCTAGATAACCTCGGTGTAGTTAGTAGAGGGAGAAGAGATCCAAATGCTCCAAGCCAAGATGACCATGGTGCAGTTGGTGAAGGAAGAAGAGCTCCAAGGGCTCCTACCCAAGATAACCACGATGTAGTTAGTGGAGGGAGAAGAGATCCTAATGCTCCTAGCCAAGATAAACACAGTGTAGGTGGTGGAGGGAGACAAACTGGGTGTGCTGTAAAATCCAGAAAAATGGAGTCTCTACCTTCAGACCTAAGAGGGCTCAAGAAGCAGTGGGCTGCTGCTGAAGGCGCCTTCACAAGGAAAGTTATCCCCAAACGAGCAGACAAAATGAAGGAAAGCGAATACTGGTGGGAGGTTGCTTAACCCTATGAGGAGTCACGTAACAAGTATCTTCAAGAAAACAAGGACGACTCAATGAAGGAAACAAAGCTCCTCAATCGAGAACTGGCCTACCTCCAAAATCAGAGTGTGAGGATTGAGAAACAAAAGGCAAACCTTAATGCAGTGGTAAAAGTTCTGGAAAAAAGTGAAGACAACCTAGTTGCTGAACCTCATCACCTTGAATTTTACAGGGACAAAAAATAAACAGAAATGTATCATCTCAGAATTGAGCTGCAGATGGTCAGATCAAGGCTGCAAGATCAGGATGATCTAATGAGGCGGATCGATGAAGCTGAAATTGTCATAGGAATGGATTGGTTGAGAAAACTTGTTTAAGCAACAAACTGCAGGACCTTGAAGTAGCCAACACCTTCCTGGAAAAGCAGAATGAGATGATTAAGGAAGAGTTGGAAAACAGTACATTTCTCCAGAATCAACAGAGTCAGCAGATTGCACACCTAAAGACAACTTTGAAAGATCATGAACTGTCCGGCAAGGAAGTTCAGTTTCTTCTCTGCAGTAAAGACGAAGTGATAGAAAAGAAAAAAAGGAAGATAGTTTACTAACAAAAAGTCACAGAGGAGCTTAATGTTTTCATTAACGACCAGAGAGGAAAAATACATGATCTTCAAAGTCAGCTGTAGCAGACAGAAGAGGTGCTTGCAGCAAAAGGCTGTCTTTTGGGAGCCTATGGAGAGCCCATGGTTGAATTGGAGCTGGACACTCAAGATAAAGACTTTCAAGAACAGGTTGAACATTCTGAGCAATCCCGGCTGATCAAACAGAATCAGCTTTTCAGTCATAACCCAAGCTTGAAGGTGGGGACAGAGATAGCAGATCTGAAGGCATGTGTAAAAGATCTTCAAGAAACACAAACCATTCTAACAAAGCACAACAAGTCCCTGGGTGAGGAACTGAAACTGCTTAACGTTGGTGTGACAAGATGAGAGTAGGGAAGGAGGACCTCAAGCCACCTCCAGTTCTTCAAGAATGTAAGTGCACCGAAGCCAAACCAACTGGTTGCATTGTTCAGGCAGCTGGACAAGAAACCGCAAGACTAAACCTTTGTCACATGGAAGAAGAACTACTTCAAAAAGTAGTACAAGAACACAAGGTTCTTCAAGAAGACAACCATGTTGCTACTACGGTGATGAACTTTCTAGAACTAGTGCAGTTTTTTGAAGGATCTGATCTGATCTTGACTCTCCTAATTCAAGAGTTTGAGAAGATCCTAAGGGCAGGATTCTTTTTCGTTAAACCTAGGGCTCAATCAGACCAAAGTGGGAGGAGGATGTGCACCAAGGCTCCAAAGGTTATGGAAATGTTTATTCTCCCAAATCAAGATGTCAAAGCCTTTAAGAAAGAAACTGGGGAATATGTGCAGCTTGCACAAATCAAACTCCACATAAGTTTCACAATACCAGACCGTCAAGAAAGACAGAACAAAATTACATCTTCCGATGGCAGAGATAAAAACCCATGGAATTGTCCTGCACCTTAAATGGAACACAAACCAAGAGATTGTAGGACTTGTAAAGTCAAGAGCCAACTTGACACCACCGAATCAGAAGAGAGCTATTCAATCTGTTCAGGAAGCTGGTAAAGGGGATTTCAACATTGGTAACTATTTCACAAGGGGATGCACTGGCAAAACTGGATGGCAAAATGGATTTGGAGTGAAAGATTGGCCCAAAACGAACGGATATCAAATATGGATTCAACCAAAGGAGGCAATTTGTCTAAAAACCTGTCTAGAAAAAATGGCCCAAATGGTTACACCACCAACTGAAAAACTAGAAAATGCTCTGGACAACCCCTCACGGTCTTCCCAGGATGAAACACGTATTATGCACACAATCTTCAATAGGTTAGCACTCTACCAATACAGTATGAAGAGCTCTTATTGTGTGGAGTCAAAGCCCATACACTTGACACAGACCGAGTTGCAGCACAAATCACTCCTTCAGCCAAAGATGGATACCAATCATCAACCAGTTCATACAAACGCTGGAAGGTGCAGGAACAAACGTTCAAAGGAGGCAAACAGGCTAATGAGAAACTTTTTCAAGTTTCAAAAAACGCTCCACATTTCCAACTTTAAAGATACCAGGAATGGAACAGTTTCATTCAGAGAGAAGTTAGAAGGATCTTGGAGGATCAACTGCAGATTCCCAACCGAGGAGACCCGAGTCCAAATTGGAAAGCGAGCCCTCATCAATCTTGAAAGAAATGAAGTCTTGATTGGGGGAAAAAAAAATCCAATTTCTCCTTAAGGTTTGCACAAAAAGAGCAAGTATATGTCAGTGCCAATAAATTCCCACTTGGGAAAGCTAGGAGAAAGCCAAGCAATTTCCAATTTGAAGGTTGGAAAACCGGAAAAAAGTGGGTGTGACTGGTGTGACCTCCTTGGTTCAAAACCCAGGAGGTCACGTGTGAGGTGTTCGGTGGAATTTGGCTTATTTGTCAAATGACAATATGTGTATTCATCAAAGAGGATGACAATTCTTAGGCTAAAAGTGTGTCTTTCAAACCCCTGATGCACATTCTGACTGCAATTATGATGACGCGTTTAACATGCGACATAACCCTGACATGCATTATATACTAGCTGGTTGTACACAGTAAATAATTGGTAAATCTACTAGACAACTATTAAGGCTATTGGAATGATTGGAATGAGACCAGTGGAGAAAACACTGGTATGTAACTATTGCAAAGTTACAAACTGCGTAGTAAAAAGTAATATAGAGGCTATTCCTTTATTCAAGTTTGTCAACCTAACCTGTATGTTGTTGAGGTGTGAAAGAAAACAAGCAAGGGCCACATGCTACTCCCCTGGCTGGCCCTTGCAAACTGGCTGCCTGCAAGATTTTCCTGTTTGCACGAAGAAAAGAATTTGCATCCAAATTCTGTTCCTATGGGCTTTGCTGTTTGAAAACCAGACCAGACTGTTTGCAGACCATGTGCGTCTCTTGCAATTTTCCCCATTTTTGGATGTAGCCGGCACGAGGGAGCACTTTCGTCAATATGTAAGGCCCGCTTTAGCGAAAGACACTTTTTTATTACTACTTCAACTGTCTCTTCCTGGAGTTATTATGCCATTCTGTAATAGATTTTCCACATTCTTTGATGGATTGTCCTGCTCTAGCATTGACTTTTGATTCCATTGAAATAATCAGAATTGATTCCAATGCAGGGTCATTGTCGAATACAGCATTTATGAGGGTTAGGCTGAATATTTATTTGTTTCATTTTAAATAAGAGTTGGAATGAACGTTTTGTGGATTGATAAGAGCTTGTGGGACGACCCCCAAACTCTGAATTCAAGCCACAGTACACAGTGAAGCGAAACAAAACACGGGCATGTTTCTCCTACTATGGTGTTGGGCCTATTATCACATACCAGGGATGATAAATCAGTTTGCATATGTCCAAATATTTGTAAAGGGACATGCCCTTGACATGGGTGTTTCAACAAGACAATGACCCAAAACACACCAGTGAACGAGGTTCCTGGTTCCAAACCAACACAATTAATGTGATGCAGTGGCCAGACCAATCCCCCAACCTTAATCCAATTAACAGTTTGAGGGTGACTTCAAAAATGCTGTTTCTGACGCAAAACCAAGACATGTTAATGAACTGTGGAATGTTGTTAAAATAAGTTTGTAGTGGAATAAAAGCTGAAAGGTGCCAGAAGTTGCTTGACTCTACGCCACGCAGATGTGACGCAGTTATAAAAAACTGTGGTCATACAACTAAATGTTAGTTTAGTGATTCACAGGATTGCCAAATCCTAAGATTTTTTTAAAATGCAAAATAGTTTTGAGGTTATAAGTCAACGGCAGACACTGCTATTTTTTTTTTACCCACTCCTTTCAACTAATTGCCCAATTGCACAGCCTCAAGAGCGTGCATATGATAAATGCTGGGTCTTGTTTGGTTTCTGAGAATCTACTAGACCTACTGGTATCTTGTTTGCCATGTAGCAATAAAATTATACTAAAAACAGAGATTCATCTGTTATCTATAGTTGGGATGTAACATTTCTGTGGTGGTAAACTATTCTGTACGCAACTACAATGATAACTAGATCCAATTTTATGTAAAGGGATATCAACTTTGTAAATATGGCCCAATATTTTATTCAAAAACTAAAACTACGTTTAGAAATCCCCCAATGGTTTTAATGTTGAATGCAATTTGTCCTACATTTTTTGAGGATCCTTGAATGCACCTTCTAACGTTCTCCCATTATCATATACTACTACTATTCTATATTTACCCCTTTTTTCCCACCTCATATTTGGTTCCAAATGCTGATACTATGTAGGAATGCATGAGGGTAGGATTTGATAACCTTATTAAGTGCTAGCGCAACTCAGCCATGGTCGTCACATTGACAGCTTGTATCCCAAATTGTAGCTCGCAGATTAAAGCAAAAATCAGCAGAGAGACGACTAAAAAAGCACTCGTTCGTTGGGACACTCGTATGATAAGGTACCACTGCATATGACAATAACAACATTACCACTACGTAATCTACGACAATTCCAATCACAGCAACAGTACACAATTTTTGGTCCTGTGAGAACCACGTGCCAGGCCTTTCAAGCTAAATTTACCAATCAAAATACCCTTTTCTTTCTACATTTCTGCTCAATATTTGATCCTGCTTGTGTCCTTACAGTCACCGGCACGTTCTCAAACTACGGTGTGGGCCGAGGGTCAAACAGATCTAATATATATATATATATATATATATATGCACACACAGTATCTATTTATTTTACTTTCGGCTTATCTCTTTAGGGGTCGCCAAAGCGAATCAGTTGCCTTCATCTAACCCAGTCTTCTGCATCATCTTCTCTTGGGCCAACTACTGTACCTTCATGTACTCTTTCACTACATCCATAAACCTCCTCTTTGATCTTCCTCTAGGCCTCCTTGCCTGACAGTTCACAATATATTCACTTTCTCTCCTCTGGACATGTCAGTCTGGCCTCTATACTTTATATCCGAAACATCTTACATATGCTGTCCCTCTGATGTGCTCATTCCTGATCCTGTCCATCCTGGTCACGCTCAAAAAGAACCTCAGCATTTTCATCTCTGCTACAGCACATATACATATACTGTACATATATACAGATTATACTGTACATATTTGTGTACAGACACAAATATGTACAGTATAATCTGTATATATGTACAGTATATGTACTGTATAATAGAATAATTTAAGAAGACAGAAGCAGAGGTTGGATTTTGCAAACCTGCCTGCAAACAATGGGAGAGATTGGTGTGAATGCTGCTATGATGGAACAGAACATGTCTTATTTAATAACAGAGCAAAGAACGACAATGATAAATAGCAAATGTTTCACACTTCTTAACAAAAAGAGCAAGAGACGCTCTATCTGCCAATTTATTGCTTTGGAGTCCCGTTTTTTATGTGTTGATCAGGTTTGCCAGTAATGGATGTGAGATGCTTTCGAGCTTCTATTGTTTCTTTCATTCCCAAATAGATTTTTGGAACTAATCATTTTCTGTATCAGGTAATAAAGCCTTTTATTATACAGTAGTGTGCAAAATGTAGGAAGGGCATCATGTGGGCTTTTTCCATCAAACAAGAGGTATTGGAATAAGAATAAATCATTATTTGCATTGAAAAGAGTTTCTCCAAAGGCTGCACGATTCTGCGCAAATGTGAATCACGATGTGTTTTTACATGTACACACCCACACACACCATGTTCAGGGCCTTGTGTTGACATTTCCAGGAAAGACCACTGTATTTTTTAAATTGTTATCCATACTCTCCAACATCTTATATGAAAATAAGTGACATTTTCCAGAAAATAAGGGAAAATAAGACCCGTCTGCCAATGTGCTGCACCACAACCGGATTGCCGTCTCTCAAGCATGGTCACCATAGTCATCTGCTATAGCGGAAAGGGTTTTTTAAATATGGGGAAATATACAGGAAACTATTTAAATGGGAGGGTGGCAGGAAAGAACGGCAAAATACAGGAATTTACTGGGAAAAAACGGGAAGATTGACGGGTATGATTAGAGGCCTCATTGTTTTGTTCTGCTTTAAAGAAACTCGAGGTCAGTGAAGAGAACCAGGGCAGTGGAGCCAACTGGCCTTGGGCGGCAAAGCTCACTGAGAGAAGGAAGATATGAGCGTCATGCCAACGACAGTGGCGTGAGCCCATGAGTAAAAGGTACCGTTTGTTTGTGATGTAACTTGTTAATTAAATTATATATCTTTTTAAATCCAGTCTCTAAATGCCACCCCCCACCCCCTCACCACCCTCAGCTTTCACCCACATAATTACAGATCGCAATTATTCAAATACATATTTTGACAATTTAGTGTATTGACACCCCCCAAAGACAACCCTGTAAGTCTATTTTATGACACTTTCGGCTTGCAGAAGCATGTCCTTCTGCATGCAATGTGAGGATGAGAAAAAAGACAAGGCTGTAAAGGCCATAGATAATCGCGCTTGTTTAAATAATTACAGTCAACCTTGGATATTAAAATGTGATGTTTGGAACAGGATATTGATATCCTTGGGCAGGTCAAAATAAAATGTTCAAATTAGCCATTAAACTATAAATGATGCTGAAAGTTGAATTACTTGGCAGTATATTGCCATAGCTGTTTATGAAAGAACTGAATTGATTTAGGTTATTATCAAGAAAACCATGGACATAGCTAGATATCAGCTCTTAGATAAAAACGCTTGTCATCATTACATTTGTCCATTAGTTGTATCAGGTATTACAATGAACAAGAAACAGAAGAAACAAGGTGGTGTAGTTCCAACACTATAGTGACCTTGGTGTCTGTTACCAGATGAATATGACGTTAATAATTAAAAGGAGTAATTTTGTCAAATACATATGTTTTGTGGTTGACGAAGAATGACAAAAATATCTCACTGCTCCATATTTTAATTGCCAACTGCACCTTGTTTAATCCATTTTGTGAAAGATGTGGATTGTGAGCAAAGTTGTGTTTACCCTTGCTCTTTGTTTGCATAGTACATCGCGTGTGCTACAGAAAACTAAAAACTGCTGTTCCTCAAACATTCTCTAGCGTTTCTGATTTCCCAAATGTGCACCGCCTCAATAGGCTTTGCATCACAAGCACTGCCATCTTCCCGTAATGTTGTTTTTTTTCTTTTTTTGATGTCTGATGTTGCTTTTTAACCACTCTCGCTGCTCTTTCTCTTTTTGTGGACCTGCTTAGTTGACCAGTTGGGGAGTAAAGCTGTAGCCCCACAGCACATCATTAGAGCGCAGTATTACAGTGGAAGCCATGCTCTCTTTCATATCCTATCAAAGAGAAGAAATTAATCCCAAGTAAAGGGTTGCTACTGTGTTCTTGATCACCTTAAAATAATTTCACATTCTTTCAGGAATCTACATGTTGTGAGGATCCAAACCACATCGTCTGAGTAATTGCGCTGGAATTTCCTTGAGCGTAAAATATATGCAAGCGATACACTGCGAAACAACGAGCTCCGAAACGCTCCAAGGCCCTAAAACTGAAACACAAAACAAATTAGAAAAATTATCATTTGAATGTCGCAAATAAAGCGGAAACGGTGTCAGGCTGAATAGAAGTCTCTGGGACTGCGAAACTTTTTGTATGTTTTACAGTACCTTCTCTAGGTACTCATGTCCCACCCATCAGACAAAACCTGCATATTTTAATTGCAGACTCACCATAGGTGTGTTTGGGTTGGCAGGCCCAACCCAAAATCCCATGGACCGATTGGAGGTTGGCAAATATGGAATGTTTTGCGGTGGTTCAAATGTAGAAACAAAACAGGTCAACCAATCTAAAAAGATCTGCCTATAGTTCAGTCATAATAATATCCATTTAATCCCCTGTGCTATTTAATCAGCATGGGAAATGCCTGCGGTATGTTCTGTTTATCATAAGCTCTGCGTTTCATCCAACAGGACGAAGCTTCCATGACAAGCTCTGTTGAGAAGCAGAAGTGCTTCTCTTCGGAAACATGGTTGCACCCCCTTGAAGAATATGTACCTTCTTATGTCTACAAAGTATTTGTACAGAACTACTTTTGTGGCCCATTCGTGGCCCATGGAGTTTGTTTGTTTTTTTAAAATTAATTTTCAGTCCCGTGGGATTGGACCTCACCGCATAAAATAAAAAAGCGTAAAGTCACAATATTAAAATTACAACAAAGTTGGTATCTTATGAAAAAAAGTAAAAATTGCAGTATAAGGACAATCAAGCAAAACAAATAATAAAATTAGGTTGGGAAAAAGTTTTAAGAATAAAGTCAACACAAAAGCAGACAGGACATGATGACCTGTAAGTGGATCTAGAACTTTTATTTGTTTTGTTTTCTTTAGTTATCCTTCCATCCCTCCATCCATTTTCTTCCGCTTATCCGAGGTCGGGTCGCGGGGGCAGCAACCCAAGCAGGGAAGCCCAAACTTCCCTCTCCCCGGCCACTTTGTCCAGCTCTTCTCAGCGGATGCCGAGGCGTTCCCAGGCCAGCTGAGAGACATAGTCTCTCCAATGTGCCCTGGGTCTTCCCTGAGGCCTCCTACCGGTTGGACGTGCCCTGAACACCTCCCCAGAAAGGCGTCCGGGAGGCATCCTAACCAGATGCCCGAGCCACCTCATCTGACTCCTCTCAATGTGGAAAAAACCCCAAAACAAAATCATAATAACAGCTTTGACAGTATGTAAGAATAATGTAAATAGTGAATTAGTGCATGTTGTGTTATTTGTATTTGCCTTTGCTACTTACCCCATATTCCCAAAGTACTCCCCACGATGTTCCCCACGGAGCACGGTTGAATGAAAAATATTGTCTCATCTTTTAAAGATTATTAAACAAAAAGAACATGAAGTTATTGAAGTACGGTGTTGGTTTCCTTTCATGGAGTGGTGCAGGTTTGTGGCACATTCCGAAATGGTTTGCATTAATGCAGTCTGCAGTTCAGGTAGACTAAAAGTACTGTCAATTATACACACCTGCATGTTGAACCGTTGCTGTTGCCTTTACCCATCAAGACACACACATATGTAAACATAAGCCTGGAACATGAATACATTATGTGTAGGACCAGAATATAAAATGTACATTAAACCCTGACGGGGCACGTTGGCAGTAAAAAGATAGTAAAAAAAGAAAGTTTGACACTCCTGCAGGAAAATGCAGGTTAAAAGTTAGCATAACATGCCCCTGTTAATTATCCGTGTTTACAGATTTGGCACATATCAAATTACCTTCAGAATAGCGTGTGATTGCTTTGGTTCGTATCATAAACGTACAATTATTTTCAGTGAGATTAGGTGAGGTCTGAACAAATGTACAAAATGTCACAGCCGTTCAATTTCGAGTGAGGCTCTATTCCTGTGCACAGACGATTCCGATGTTCCAAACTGGCAATTTCAAGTGTTTACCGAGGCACACACACCGGAGTGTTCATTCATGTTTTTAACATTGATGTTGTCTTGTCCAAGCTTTGCTGTTTAGAAGCACAAAATGAATAGGGTTTTCATTTGCATTCAGTTGAGTATGAGTGCATGTGTCTCTTGTGGAATGCATCTGCAGTAAAACCAAAGGAAGGGGAATTGGAATAGAAACTGCTTTACATGGTAATGGAATTTTTACCCCCAAAGTGTCATATCTATAAGTTTCAATCGAGGCTGTATTAGATCGAAGTACTTTTTTTCATGGTCGACAGATGACACTGATTGGAAATAATGCTGCATTTGACTATCGGTGCACCGAGGCCACCGGCTTAAATAAGTAAGGCAGCTGAGGGCGGCAGAGCTCAGTGCAGACGTGCTCCAGCCATGGTGTTCTTTAACTCCTTCAATGGCAAAAACATCCCAACATCCCGAACCCGACAATGTATTTATATGTCTTTGGCATTTTTTTACGCATGACAGTATAAAATGAGTTGATGATGCAACTCCCCACCAATGGATTAGGCTTCGGAGCAATTTGAATGCCATAAAAACGGCCACGAGTGTAAGATTGTAGTTGAGTGTAACATGCAAGGTTATGCATTGTAGGGAACTTTTAAAGCATGCACACGAGCACGCAAATAGTTCAGTTCCAAATACTGTAGTTCATTGTGTTATATTAGTGAATAAAATGTTACTTTGATGTTGAAAAAATGTTGTAGTATAGTTGTTTGCACGTTTAACTGTCACAAAAGCAAAAAATAAACATAAACATGTAAACAGCTGGGTGGATAGAATGTCATCTTTGGATATGTAACTTGCAATCTGCAACGACCGCAAAGCGTTGGTTATCCAAGGCGGAACTACGACTTTGTCCTTTAATACTACCAATCCCCATGGCGAATGCCATCAACCGGAAGATCGGGGATTGCGTCGGAGCTTTTTTATCATGCAAGATGCCGGATTCAGTTCCTCATACCACTGTTTAAAAAAATCCTGCACTTTTTACATGTTTATGTCTTTGTTTGGGCTGTCACATGATTCAATTTTTAAAACACTTTTCTCACTACACTACACTGAAATGTGGCATTTTTTTTTGCTATTTTTTATGAAAACAAAAATAACAGAACACAAAGGTTCGGTCAAATTTGGCTTATTTGTTAGAAAGTAAGTGTCACATGGCTATATGCGGCCGCAGGGTGGATGAGTGTGTAGCGCAATGGCCTCACAGTCAGGAGGTTCAGGGTTCAAATCTCCGTTGGGCATCTCTGTGTGGAGTTTGCATGTTCTCCCCGTGCGTGTGTGGGTTTTCTCCGGGTACTCCGGTTTCCTCCCGCATTCCAAAAACATGCATGTTAGCTTCATTGGCGACACTAAATTGTCCATCGGTATGAATGTGAGTGTGAATGTTTGTGTGTCTATATGTGCCCTGCGATTGACTGGCGACCAGTCCAGGGTGTACCCCGCCTCTCGGTCAAAGTCGGCTGGGATAGGCTCCAGCATACCCGCTTACCCTCATGGTATAGAAAATGAATGAATGAAAGACAATACGCATAGTCATCAAAGAGGATGACAAGTCAAGAAAATAGTGATGCTAAATAAGTGTGTCTTTCAAACCCCTGATACAAATTCTGACTGCAGCTATGATGACTTGTTTAACATGTGTTTAACACGTGACATAGAAATGACACACACTGCATGATACTCGGTGGTTGTACAAAGCAAATATTTAGTAAATCTAGTAGACAACAGGAAATACTATCCGAATGATTGTAACAAGAAGACCGGAGAGACCGATGGTATTTATTAACAACTATTATTCCCAAGTTACAAACTGTGTAGTAATAAGTAGTCATTTGATGCTATACCTCTTTTATCAATCTAACCTGTGCTCTTGTAAATAGTTGAGGTGCCAAATACAACTGCAGAAAATCTGCAAAGTCAAGTTGATAAAGCGTCCTCTACGTTCTTCCCAGCCTTTTCAAGTTACTGCTGGTGAAAGTCACAAAAAACTAAACAGCTGAAAACCACAGTACAGTTTATTATAAACACTGTACAGTCGATAACAATGGTACTTTTGATAACCCACGATGAAACCATGACAGCGGTAGGTGGATCCCTTCTAGGTGGATCCAGAAGGGATCCTAATGGTCCCAGGCTAGATAACCACGGTGTAATTGGTGGAGGGAAAAGAAATCCAAATGCTCCTAGCCTAGATAACCTCGGTGTAGTTGGTGGAAGGAGAAGAGATCCAAATGCTCCAAGCCAAGATGACCATGGTGCAGTTGGTGGAGGAAGAAGAGCTCCAAGGGCTCCTACCCAAGATAACCTCGGTGTAGTTGGTGGAAAGGAAGAAATCCAAATGCTCCTAGCCTAGATAACCTCGGTGTAGTTAGTAGAGGGAGAAGAGATCCAAATGCTCCAAGCCAAGATGACCATGGTGCAGTTGGTGGAGGAAGAAGAGCTCCAAGGGCTCCTACCCAAGATAACCACGATGTAGTTAGTGGAGGGAGAAGAGATCCTAATGCTCCTAGCCAAGATAAACACAGTGTAGGTGGTGGAGGGAGACAAACTGGGTGTGCTGTAAAATCCAGAAAAATGGAGTCTCTACCTTCAGAACTAAGAGGGCTCAAGAAGCAGTGGGCTGCTGCTGAAGGCGCCTTCACAAGGAAAGTTATCCCCAAACGAGCAGACAAAATGAAGGAAAGCGAATACTGGTGGGAGGTTGCTTAACCCTATGAGGAGTCACGTAACAAGTACCTTCAAGAAAACAAGGACGACTCAATGAAGGAAACAGAGCTCCTCAATCGAGAACTGGCCTACCTCCAAAATCAGAGTGTGAGGATTGAGAAACAAAAGGCAAACCTTAATGCAGTGGTAAAAGTTCTGGAAAAAAGTGAAGACAACCTAGTTGCTGAACCTCATCACCTTGAATTTTACAGGGACAAAAAATAAACAGAAATGTATCATCTCAGAATTGAGCTGCAGATGGTCAGATCAAGGCTGCAAGATCAGGATGATCTAATGAGGCGGATCGATGAAGCTGAAATTGTCATAGGAATGGATTGGTTGAGAAAACTTGTTTAAGCAACAAACTGCAGGACCTTGAAGTAGCCAACACCTTCCTGGAAAAGCAGAATGAGATGATTAAGGAAGAGTTGGAAAACAGTACATTTCTCCAGAATCAACAGAGTCAGCAGATTGCACACCTAAAGACAACTTTGAAAGATCATGAACTGTCCGGCAAGGAAGTTCAGTTTCTTCTCTGCAGTAAAGACGAAGTGATAGAAAAGAAAAAAAGGAAGATAGTTTACTAACAAAAAGTCACAGAGGAGCTTAATGTTTTCATTAACGACCAGAGAGGAAAAATACATGATCTTCAAAGTCAGCTGTAGCAGACAGAAGAGGTGCTTGCAGCAAAAGGCTGTCTTTTGGGAGCCTATGGAGAGCCCATGGTTGAATTGGAGCTGGACACTCAAGATAAAGACTTTCAAGAACAGGTTGAACATTCTGAGCAATCCCGGCTGATCAAACAGAATCAGCTTTTCAGTCATAACCCAAGCTTGAAGGTGGGGACAGAGATAGCAGATCTGAAGGCATGTGTAAAAGATCTTCAAGAAACACAAACCATTCTAACAAAGCACAACAAGTCCCTGGGTGAGGAACTGAAACTGCTTAACGTTGGTGTGACAAGATGAGAGTAGGGAAGGAGGACCTCAAGCCACCTCCAGTTCTTCAAGAATGTAAGTGCACCGAAGCCAAACCAACTGGTTGCATTGTTCAGGCAGCTGGACAAGAAACCGCAAGACTAAACCTTTGTCACATGGAAGAAGAACTACTTCAAAAAGTAGTACAAGAACACAAGGTTCTTCAAGAAGACAACCATGTTGCTACTACGGTGATGAACTTTCTAGAACTAGTGCAGTTTTTTGAAGGATCTGATCTGATCTTGACTCTCCTAATTCAAGAGTTTGAGAAGATCCTAAGGGCAGGATTCTTTTTCGTTAAACCTAGGGCTCAATCAGACCAAAGTGGGAGGAGGATGTGCACCAAGGCTCCAAAGGTTATGGAAATGTTTATTCTCCCAAATCAAGATGTCAAAGCCTTTAAGAAAGAAACTGGGGAATATGTGCAGCTTGCACAAATCAAACTCCACATAAGTTTCACAATACCAGACCGTCAAGAAAGACAGAACAAAATTACATCTTCCGATGGCAGAGATAAAAACCCATGGAATTGTCCTGCACCTTAAATGGAACACAAACCAAGAGATTGTAGGACTTGTAAAGTCAAGAGCCAACTTGACACCACCGAATCAGAAGAGAGCTATTCAATCTGTTCAGGAAGCTGGTAAAGGGGATTTCAACATTGGTAACTATTTCACAAGGGGATGCACTGGCAAAACTGGATGGCAAAATGGATTTGGAGTGAAAGATTGGCCCAAAACGAACGGATATCAAATATGGATTCAACCAAAGGAGGCAATTTGTCTAAAAACCTGTCTAGAAAAAATGGCCCAAATGGTTACACCACCAACTGAAAAACTAGAAAATGCTCTGGACAACCCCTCACGGTCTTCCCAGGATGAAACACGTATTATGCACACAATCTTCAATAGGTTAGCACTCTACCAATACAGTATGAAGAGCTCTTATTGTGTGGAGTCAAAGCCCATACACTTGACACAGACCGAGTTGCAGCACAAATCACTCCTTCAGCCAAAGATGGATACCAATCATCAACCAGTTCATACAAACGCTGGAAGGTGCAGGAACAAACGTTCAAAGGAGGCAAACAGGCTAATGAGAAACTTTTTCAAGTTTCAAAAAACGCTCCACATTTCCAACTTTAAAGATACCAGGAATGGAACAGTTTCATTCAGAGAGAAGTTAGAAGGATCTTGGAGGATCAACTGCAGATTCCCAACCGAGGAGACCCGAGTCCAAATTGGAAAGCGAGCCCTCATCAATCTTGAAAGAAATGAAGTCTTGATTGGGGGAAAAAAAAATCCAATTTCTCCTTAAGGTTTGCACAAAAAGAGCAAGTATATGTCAGTGCCAATAAATTCCCACTTGGGAAAGCTAGGAGAAAGCCAAGCAATTTCCAATTTGAAGGTTGGAAAACCGGAAAAAAGTGGGTGTGACTGGTGTGACCTCCTTGGTTCAAAACCCAGGAGGTCACGTGTGAGGTGTTCGGTGGAATTTGGCTTATTTGTCAAATGACAATATGTGTATTCATCAAAGAGGATGACAATTCTTAGGCTAAAAGTGTGTCTTTCAAACCCCTGATGCACATTCTGACTGCAATTATGATGACGCGTTTAACATGCGACATAACCCTGACATGCATTATATACTAGCTGGTTGTACACAGTAAATAATTGGTAAATCTACTAGACAACTATTAAGGCTATTGGAATGATTGGAATGAGACCAGTGGAGAAAACACTGGTATGTAACTATTGCAAAGTTACAAACTGCGTAGTAAAAAGTAATATAGAGGCTATTCCTTTATTCAAGTTTGTCAACCTAACCTGTATGTTGTTGAGGTGTGAAAGAAAACAAGCAAGGGCCACATGCTACTCCCCTGGCTGGCCCTTGCAAACTGGCTGCCTGCAAGATTTTCCTGTTTGCACGAAGAAAAGAATTTGCATCCAAATTCTGTTCCTATGGGCTTTGCTGTTTGAAAACCAGACCAGACTGTTTGCAGACCATGTGCGTCTCTTGCAATTTTCCCCATTTTTGGATGTAGCCGGCACGAGGGAGCACTTTCGTCAATATGTAAGGCCCGCTTTAGCGAAAGACACTTTTTTATTACTACTTCAACTGTCTCTTCCTGGAGTTATTATGCCATTCTGTAATAGATTTTCCACATTCTTTGATGGATTGTCCTGCTCTAGCATTGACTTTTGATTCCATTGAAATAATCAGAATTGATTCCAATGCAGGGTCATTGTCGAATACAGCATTTATGAGGGTTAGGCTGAATATTTATTTGTTTCATTTTAAATAAGAGTTGGAATGAACGTTTTGTGGATTGATAAGAGCTTGTGGGACGACCCCCAAACTCTGAATTCAAGCCACAGTACACAGTGAAGCGAAACAAAACACGGGCATGTTTCTCCTACTATGGTGTTGGGCCTATTATCACATACCAGGGATGATAAATCAGTTTGCATATGTCCAAATATTTGTAAAGGGACATGCCCTTGACATGGGTGTTTCAACAAGACAATGACCCAAAACACACCAGTGAACGAGGTTCCTGGTTCCAAACCAACACAATTAATGTGATGCAGTGGCCAGACCAATCCCCCAACCTTAATCCAATTAACAGTTTGAGGGTGACTTCAAAAATGCTGTTTCTGACGCAAAACCAAGACATGTTAATGAACTGTGGAATGTTGTTAAAATAAGTTTGTAGTGGAATAAAAGCTGAAAGGTGCCAGAAGTTGCTTGACTCTACGCCACGCAGATGTGACGCAGTTATAAAAAACTGTGGTCATACAACTAAATGTTAGTTTAGTGATTCACAGGATTGCCAAATCCTAAGATTTTTTTAAAATGCAAAATAGTTTTGAGGTTATAAGTCAACGGCAGACACTGCTATTTTTTTTTTACCCACTCCTTTCAACTAATTGCCCAATTGCACAGCCTCAAGAGCGTGCATATGATAAATGCTGGGTCTTGTTTGGTTTCTGAGAATCTACTAGACCTACTGGTATCTTGTTTGCCATGTAGCAATAAAATTATACTAAAAACAGAGATTCATCTGTTATCTATAGTTGGGATGTAACATTTCTGTGGTGGTAAACTATTCTGTACGCAACTACAATGATAACTAGATCCAATTTTATGTAAAGGGATATCAACTTTGTAAATATGGCCCAATATTTTATTCAAAAACTAAAACTACGTTTAGAAATCCCCCAATGGTTTTAATGTTGAATGCAATTTGTCCTACATTTTTTGAGGATCCTTGAATGCACCTTCTAACGTTCTCCCATTATCATATACTACTACTATTCTATATTTACCCCTTTTTTCCCACCTCATATTTGGTTCCAAATGCTGATACTATGTAGGAATGCATGAGGGTAGGATTTGATAACCTTATTAAGTGCTAGCGCAACTCAGCCATGGTCGTCACATTGACAGCTTGTATCCCAAATTGTAGCTCGCAGATTAAAGCAAAAATCAGCAGAGAGACGACTAAAAAAGCACTCGTTCGTTGGGACACTCGTATGATAAGGTACCACTGCATATGACAATAACAACATTACCACTACGTAATCTACGACAATTCCAATCACAGCAACAGTACACAATTTTTGGTCCTGTGAGAACCACGTGCCAGGCCTTTCAAGCTAAATTTACCAATCAAAATACCCTTTTCTTTCTACATTTCTGCTCAATATTTGATCCTGCTTGTGTCCTTACAGTCACCGGCACGTTCTCAAACTACGGTGTGGGCCGAGGGTCAAACAGATCTAATATATATATATATATATATATATATGCACACACAGTATCTATTTATTTTACTTTCGGCTTATCTCTTTAGGGGTCGCCAAAGCGAATCAGTTGCCTTCATCTAACCCAGTCTTCTGCATCATCTTCTCTTGGGCCAACTACTGTACCTTCATGTACTCTTTCACTACATCCATAAACCTCCTCTTTGATCTTCCTCTAGGCCTCCTTGCCTGACAGTTCACAATATATTCACTTTCTCTCCTCTGGACATGTCAGTCTGGCCTCTATACTTTATATCCGAAACATCTTACATATGCTGTCCCTCTGATGTGCTCATTCCTGATCCTGTCCATCCTGGTCACGCTCAAAAAGAACCTCAGCATTTTCATCTCTGCTACAGCACATATACATATACTGTACATATATACAGATTATACTGTACATATTTGTGTACAGACACAAATATGTACAGTATAATCTGTATATATGTACAGTATATGTACTGTATAATAGAATAATTTAAGAAGACAGAAGCAGAGGTTGGATTTTGCAAACCTGCCTGCAAACAATGGGAGAGATTGGTGTGAATGCTGCTATGATGGAACAGAACATGTCTTATTTAATAACAGAGCAAAGAACGACAATGATAAATAGCAAATGTTTCACACTTCTTAACAAAAAGAGCAAGAGACGCTCTATCTGCCAATTTATTGCTTTGGAGTCCCGTTTTTTATGTGTTGATCAGGTTTGCCAGTAATGGATGTGAGATGCTTTCGAGCTTCTATTGTTTCTTTCATTCCCAAATAGATTTTTGGAACTAATCATTTTCTGTATCAGGTAATAAAGCCTTTTATTATACAGTAGTGTGCAAAATGTAGGAAGGGCATCATGTGGGCTTTTTCCATCAAACAAGAGGTATTGGAATAAGAATAAATCATTATTTGCATTGAAAAGAGTTTCTCCAAAGGCTGCACGATTCTGCGCAAATGTGAATCACGATGTGTTTTTACATGTACACACCCACACACACCATGTTCAGGGCCTTGTGTTGACATTTCCAGGAAAGACCACTGTATTTTTTAAATTGTTATCCATACTCTCCAACATCTTATATGAAAATAAGTGACATTTTCCAGAAAATAAGGGAAAATAAGACCCGTCTGCCAATGTGCTGCACCACAACCGGATTGCCGTCTCTCAAGCATGGTCACCATAGTCATCTGCTATAGCGGAAAGGGTTTTTTAAATATGGGGAAATATACAGGAAACTATTTAAATGGGAGGGTGGCAGGAAAGAACGGCAAAATACAGGAATTTACTGGGAAAAAACGGGAAGATTGACGGGTATGATTAGAGGCCTCATTGTTTTGTTCTGCTTTAAAGAAACTCGAGGTCAGTGAAGAGAACCAGGGCAGTGGAGCCAACTGGCCTTGGGCGGCAAAGCTCACTGAGAGAAGGAAGATATGAGCGTCATGCCAACGACAGTGGCGTGAGCCCATGAGTAAAAGGTACCGTTTGTTTGTGATGTAACTTGTTAATTAAATTATATATCTTTTTAAATCCAGTCTCTAAATGCCACCCCCCACCCCCTCACCACCCTCAGCTTTCACCCACATAATTACAGATCGCAATTATTCAAATACATATTTTGACAATTTAGTGTATTGACACCCCCCAAAGACAACCCTGTAAGTCTATTTTATGACACTTTCGGCTTGCAGAAGCATGTCCTTCTGCATGCAATGTGAGGATGAGAAAAAAGACAAGGCTGTAAAGGCCATAGATAATCGCGCTTGTTTAAATAATTACAGTCAACCTTGGATATTAAAATGTGATGTTTGGAACAGGATATTGATATCCTTGGGCAGGTCAAAATAAAATGTTCAAATTAGCCATTAAACTATAAATGATGCTGAAAGTTGAATTACTTGGCAGTATATTGCCATAGCTGTTTATGAAAGAACTGAATTGATTTAGGTTATTATCAAGAAAACCATGGACATAGCTAGATATCAGCTCTTAGATAAAAACGCTTGTCATCATTACATTTGTCCATTAGTTGTATCAGGTATTACAATGAACAAGAAACAGAAGAAACAAGGTGGTGTAGTTCCAACACTATAGTGACCTTGGTGTCTGTTACCAGATGAATATGACGTTAATAATTAAAAGGAGTAATTTTGTCAAATACATATGTTTTGTGGTTGACGAAGAATGACAAAAATATCTCACTGCTCCATATTTTAATTGCCAACTGCACCTTGTTTAATCCATTTTGTGAAAGATGTGGATTGTGAGCAAAGTTGTGTTTACCCTTGCTCTTTGTTTGCATAGTACATCGCGTGTGCTACAGAAAACTAAAAACTGCTGTTCCTCAAACATTCTCTAGCGTTTCTGATTTCCCAAATGTGCACCGCCTCAATAGGCTTTGCATCACAAGCACTGCCATCTTCCCGTAATGTTGTTTTTTTTCTTTTTTTGATGTCTGATGTTGCTTTTTAACCACTCTCGCTGCTCTTTCTCTTTTTGTGGACCTGCTTAGTTGACCAGTTGGGGAGTAAAGCTGTAGCCCCACAGCACATCATTAGAGCGCAGTATTACAGTGGAAGCCATGCTCTCTTTCATATCCTATCAAAGAGAAGAAATTAATCCCAAGTAAAGGGTTGCTACTGTGTTCTTGATCACCTTAAAATAATTTCACATTCTTTCAGGAATCTACATGTTGTGAGGATCCAAACCACATCGTCTGAGTAATTGCGCTGGAATTTCCTTGAGCGTAAAATATATGCAAGCGATACACTGCGAAACAACGAGCTCCGAAACGCTCCAAGGCCCTAAAACTGAAACACAAAACAAATTAGAAAAATTATCATTTGAATGTCGCAAATAAAGCGGAAACGGTGTCAGGCTGAATAGAAGTCTCTGGGACTGCAAAACTTTTTGTATGTTTTACAGTACCTTCTCTAGGTACTCATGTCCCACCCATCAGACAAAACCTGCATATTTTAATTGCAGACTCACCATAGGTGTGTGTTTGGGTTGGCAGGCCCAACCCAAAATCCCATGGACCGATTGGAGGTTGGCAAATATGGAATGTTTTGCGGTGGTTCAAATGTAGAAACAAAACAGGCCAACCAATCTAAAAAGATCTGCCTATAGTTCAGTCATAATAATATCCATTTAATCCCCTGTGCTATTTAACCAGCATGGGAAATGCCTGCGGTATGTTCTGTTTATCATAAGCTCTGCGTTTCATCCAACAGGACGAAGCTTCCATGACAAGCTCTGTTGAGAAGCAGAAGTGCTTCTCTTCTGCTGTCATCATGGTTGCACCCCCTTGAAGAATATGTACCTTCTTATGTCTACAAAGTATTTGTACAGAACTACTTTTGTGGCCCATTCGTGGCCCATGGAGTTTGTTTGTTTTTTTAAAATTAATTTTCAGTCCCGTGGGATTGGACCTCACCGCATAAAATAAAAAAGCGTAAAGTCACAATATTAAAATTACAACAAAGTTGGTATCTTATGAAAAAAAGTAAAAATTGCAGTATAAGGACAATCAAGCAAAACAAATAATAAAATTAGGTTGGGAAAAAGTTTTAAGAATAAAGTCAACACAAAAGCAGACAGGACATGATGACCTGTAAGTGGATCTAGAACTTTTATTTGTTTTGTTTTCTTTAGTTATCCTTCCATCCCTCCATCCATTTTCTTCCGCTTATCCGAGGTCGGGTCGCGGGGGCAGCAACCCAAGCAGGGAAGCCCAAACTTCCCTCTCCCCGGCTACTTTGTCCAGCTCTTCCCAGCGGATGCCGAGGCGTTCCCAGGCCAGCTGAGAGACATAGTCTCTCCAACGTGCCCTGGGTCTTCCCCGAGGCCTCCTACCGGTTGGACGTGCCCTGAACACCTCCCCAGGAAGGCGTCCGGGAGGCACCCTAACCAGATGCCCGAGCCACCTCATCTGGCTCCTCTCAATGTGGAAAAAACCCCAAAACAAAATCATAATAACAGCTTTGACAGTATGTAAGAATAATGTAAATAGTGAATTAGTGCATGTTGTGTTATTTGTATTTGCCTTTGCTACTTACCCCATATTCCCAAAGTACTCCCCACGATGTTCCCCACGGAGCACGGTTGAATGAAAAATATTGTCTCATCTTTTAAAGATTATTAAACAAAAAGAACATGAAGTTATTGAAGTACGGTGTTGGTTTCCTTTCATGGAGTGGTGCAGGTTTGTGGCACATTCCGAAATGGTTTGCATTAATGCAGTCTGCAGTTCAGGTAGACTAAAAGTACTGTCAATTATACACACCTGCATGTTGAACCGTTGCTGTTGCCTTTACCCATCAAGACACACACATATGTAAACATAAGCCTGGAACATGAATACATTATGTGTAGGACCAGAATATAAAATGTACATTAAACCCTGACGGGGCACGTTGGCAGTAAAAAGATAGTAAAAAAAGAAAGTTTGACACTCCTGCAGGAAAATGCAGGTTAAAAGTTAGCATAACATGCCCCTGTTAATTATCCGTGTTTACAGATTTGGCACATATCAAATTACCTTCAGAATAGCGTGTGATTGCTTTGGTTCGTATCATAAACGTACAATTATTTTCAGTGAGATTAGGTGAGGTCTGAACAAATGTACAAAATGTCACAGCCGTTCAATTTCGAGTGAGGCTCTATTCCTGTGCACAGACGATTCCGATGTTCCAAACTGGCAATTTCAAGTGTTTACCGAGGCACACACACCGGAGTGTTCATTCATGTTTTTAACATTGATGTTGTCTTGTCCAAGCTTTGCTGTTTAGAAGCACAAAATGAATAGGGTTTTCATTTGCATTCAGTTGAGTATGAGTGCATGTGTCTCTTGTGGAATGCATCTGCAGTAAAACCAAAGGAAGGGGAATTGGAATAGAAACTGCTTTACATGGTAATGGAATTTTTACCCCCAAAGTGTCATATCTATAAGTTTCAATCGAGGCTGTATTAGATCGAAGTACTTTTTTTCATGGTCGACAGATGACACTGATTGGAAATAATGCTGCATTTGACTATCGGTGCACCGAGGCCACCGGCTTAAATAAGTAAGGCAGCTGAGGGCGGCAGAGCTCAGTGCAGACGTGCTCCAGCCATGGTGTTCTTTAACTCCTTCAATGGCAAAAACATCCCAACATCCCGAACCCGACAATGTATTTATATGTCTTTGGCATTTTTTTACGCATGACAGTATAAAATGAGTTGATGATGCAACTCCCCACCAATGGATTAGGCTTCGGAGCAATTTGAATGCCATAAAAACGGCCACGAGTGTAAGATTGTAGTTGAGTGTAACATGCAAGGTTATGCATTGTAGGGAACTTTTAAAGCATGCACACGAGCACGCAAATAGTTCAGTTCCAAATACTGTAGTTCATTGTGTTATATTAGTGAATAAAATGTTACTTTGATGTTGAAAAAATGTTGTAGTATAGTTGTTTGCACGTTTAACTGTCACAAAAGCAAAAAATAAACATAAACATGTAAACAGCTGGGTGGATAGAATGTCATCTTTGGATATGTAACTTGCAATCTGCAACGACCGCAAAGCGTTGGTTATCCAAGGCGGAACTACGACTTTGTCCTTTAATACTACCAATCCCCATGGCGAATGCCATCAACCGGAAGATCGGGGATTGCGTCGGAGCTTTTTTATCATGCAAGATGCCGGATTCAGTTCCTCAAGCCAAGCTTTGCCATGCCCAACCGCATGTATTTATTTAGTGTTAGTTAAATTGATGTTGGTCATGTCATACTTTTACCCTAAACATTGCTATCATGTACTTATGTTTTACCGAAGCGTTGGTGACTAGCCAGTGCAGATCCAGTTCTGGCTAATGCTGGCACTGCAAGCTCTTCAGCCGTGGTCATATTACCGTGCCTGCCATTACCTAGCAGCTTGCACCCAAATTTTAGCTGACTCAAATACTCAAAAAAAATATACGTTGCAGTAGAATTCCAGTAGAATTTTAAATATGTAGCCAATTGATATAAACCTCAAGACAGGTGTCTTGTATTTCCCTGATTCTGCAGATTACACCCCAACCGAGCTGCCAGGCTAAGCAGAGAGGATGAAAGCAAACTGGAACAAATAAAGATACAAATGTGTGCTCACGATGATCCATATCAATGTGGTTCAAACAGGATCTGCAAAGCCAGGTCCAGTAACCCTGACCTTATGTGTGAACTGCTGAATGAAGCCTGGGTCAGCTCTTTACAGTAAAATAAACCCGTTCATTTACGTGGAGCTGTTAAAAAGTAGTTCTTGTTGTTCCTACAACGTACGCAGTTAATGCATCAGTAGATAAAGCACCCTGCCTGAGAGGTGCACTTTTTGAATGAACATTCCTTCATTTTATTGACAATACAATTACAAGAAAAGTATTCATCTTTACTGTATAGACATACTGTATGTGGATTATGTTTTACAATATTATGGAAGCAGTAACACAAGTGGGCCGTTTTTTCGAAGTGCCGTTATTGACTTCTGCAGTATTGATGTAACTAAAGAATGACCTACACTTCACAGACGAAATGTCACACAAATTGTTGCATATTTCCACCGGCAGTTTCAGAACCCCTTAGATGTGGAGAGGGAATGTGTATCAAGTCGTTCAAACATTTTACAACCACATGGCGTGAACTTAGACTGCTCGGCTTCAAAGTTTTAAATTAGAGGGAGACACATTTCGGTCACAATTTAATAGAGGTCAAACTGAACACGGAATATTGGCGGGCCATTTGGACCCATTGGAACCAATGAAAGAATTTACAAGGGAAATTAAGAATGGGACGGTGACAGCTTTGCCAAGACTGATGACTTAGTATGAGAGAGATGACTTTGATATCTGAGCATTACACGGACATCAAGGCAATGCTTCAACTGAGCTGTGCAATAACAACCCGATGTCCACCTTTGAGCTACCATCTTCAGCCCTCTTCATTTTCTTAATCATTTTTCCTCTCCTTTTGTCAGACTGGGGTACGTCTTCGAAATGTCTGGCTGTGTGATTGTGTTTCATACCTGCAGAATCCCTTGTATCTAATATGTCGCCTATATTATACACCGCCTGGCCAATACAAAAGGTCATACACTCTAATATTTTGATTACAGCACACATTCGCCGTGGCTTATTGTTTCCATAAGCTTCTGCAATGTCACAAGATTTATTTCCATCCAGTGTTGCATTCATTGTTCACCAAGATCTTGCATTGATGATGGTAGAGTCTGACCGCTGGCAAAGCATTGTACAGCACATCCTAAGGATTCTCAATGGGGTTAAGTTCTGGACTCCATGATGTCTCACAGCCTGATAAATCCTATCATTGTCATCTTGGAATATATCCGTGCCATCAGGGTAGAAAAAAATAGATTGACAGAATAACCTGCTCATTCAGGTAGTCAGCTGACTTCCTGCTTTGAGCCCATAGTGTTGCTGAACCTAGACCTGACCAACTGCAGCAACCGCCTACATATTTGCTAAGTTAAATCCAAGTGGTGACTTTTTTTTAGCCAGGCAGTGTTCTATGGAGGGATTTTACAACTTTATGGGCATCAATACATTCATTGTGTATACACACAAGGAATTAATGCGATGGCCGATTTATTGACAAACAAAATGTTTTTTTTGCCAGATTCTATTGTGTTTTTGACTTGTCATACTTTTTATTTCTTTGTGACAAAGTTTAAGTACAGCAAGTAAAGGATGTATAGCTGCTGAAAAAACCCGACTCTATTATGAGAGTTTGGATGCAAGTTATTGGGCTGAGAATTGATGACGTCATAGCAATAAAATTGAAAAATATCTCCAGCTTTAATAAGGTGAGATTACCTGTACTGAGCTGTAAGTGGGGTAGCGGAAAATTGCAACAACATTAATGCTTAATTGATGTTTAATTTGTAATTGTCAGAAAAATTGACATTTTTTTTTGCATATGTTCTGTTAAACCACAGTCACAAAAAATTTTATCTGAAGAAAGTTGCATACAGTCCCTTGAGCAATCAGCTTTTACATTTACATTTATCATCCCATCACACAATATTGATAAACTGGTATCAATAACACATCGGCAGGAGCCTGTTTATTTTTGTCTTTGCCGTTTATTTATTTATTTTTTAAACTACATTTGTTTTGTTTTTTGTCCTTGTTCATATGGTGCTGTCCGTAATGGGGGTACTGAAAGCAATTTCTAGCAAAGGATCCATAACATATTTTTCTACAAGTAAACATGAAAACACGATAGCCTTCAAAGATGTAAAGTCACTGTTAAAATAGCATTTTTATCATAAGTATATGTATTTTTCTTATTTAAAGAACAGCAAAAAAGTGCTTTCTTGGATGGCAATGATGCCCTGACTTATAAACAAAAAACGTATACCGTACTGCATGTAAATAAGCACCTTCTCTCACCGTACTGCATTTAAATAAGCACCTTCTCTCTGGATGTAACATGCTAAATATTGAGGCTTCCTATTACTTTGCATTGTACTTTGCATTGTCTTTTATTTACACTCCAATGCTGAGTAAAACTCAGGCTAGTTTTGGCCATACTGAGCAGCTACCGATACTTTGCAATTCACCTAAATGCAGTACTTCTGAAATAGTGGGCCTGGCCCTCCTAGGGGAGTGCGGTGAACTGATTTGTGTTTACTAAAATGTGTCATGGCACGACACCTTCACAAGCCTATAGAGTGTGCATTACCACCGCAATGAAAGACCCATGGCTTTAATATCATAGACCAGGCGCAAGCGAAGCACACCTTCGCCTTGCCAATGGCCGTGTTTTGGGCGCATTTTACAATTTCATGCCAGGCGCAGGTTGCCAGCTTGGTGCAAGTACACCTGCGTCCCTCCTACCGGCGCAAGTGGCAAAAAGGGAGGAGAGAAGGCGTGACTGGGTTTGACACAGCTGGGTCAAATCAAGTCCAAGTGCGCCTGTGCGCCAGTCAGCCAAATTACCACTAGACCGGCTGCGCAGAGTTGAGCAGCTGGGAGCTGGCAAGCTTTCAGCGCACCTTTGGGAAAGCCTTTTGGCATGAAATTGTCACTACGCCAGGCTGAACCAGTCGGCACCTCCCCCTGCTGCGCCTCGGTCTACCAAATTACCAAATTGGCTGTGCACTGTGTTACGCCAGATGGAATTATCACTGCACAGCCTGCGCCAAGATGTGCAACCCACAGAATTATAGCTTGTTGTCAGTCTTCTAATATGACAGAGGGTTTCAAATATAACTACAGACCACCTGTCAACACCTGTAGGAGTTTTAATGGATCACGCCATGCAATATAAAAAATCTCATTCAAAATAACAGCACAAGAATATTTTTGTATTGCTTGCCCAGGAAAAGACTCACAATCAACCAGTCAAGAATCACTGTTCTAGATTATTCTAGAAGTTACCAGAATCATGTAATTTGTGCAAAGGATGTGTTTCATTTTGGAATTCTTGTCTTCTACCATGTTGTGTCATTGCCAATCAGATGCTGTGCATTGAACAAATGAGAAATAACTCAAAATGTGTATGACTACTTAGAGAGGTACCTCTTCAACACACTGCGAGCAGCATGGCGGCAGTGTGGTCAGCACAACTGCCTCTTAACAGGTTGGTTTTGGGTTTGAACCTGGGCTTGGATCTGTGTGGCGTTTGCTTGCTGTCACCGTGCTGGTGGGGTTTTTCTCCAGCTAATCTGGTTCTTTCTGCAAGAACTCTTAAGAACATGCAAGTGAGGTTAATTGGTGAATGTAAATTGTTCATAGGTGTAATTGTGAGTAGGAATGGCTGATTGTCTATGTGTGTCCTGTGACTAACTGGCTAAAAGACCAGCTTATACCCTGCTCCAGTATCTGTTATGACTTTTGAATCATTAGGTAACAATAGCTCAATAGATAACATTATTCAGGACACTGCAGTTGCAGACGACATACTGAAACAGCCAACAGGAGTACACACACGCACAGTACGACAGGATAATGGATTATACAGAGTTATAATGAAGGAAACCATTATGGCGAACTTTAATTACATAGAGAAGGCTAAGCAGAAAAGCAGCTACAGTGATCAATGGCACCTTATTTGTGTTGCCTCTATCATGCATGATGACTCCACAAAGCACAGGATGACTTGGTATTATGTGTGCACTGTGGCTGTTGCAGATGCTTCTAGTGGTCATATAGTAGGAGGGTGCTTCTGAGTTTAGTAGTATTGCGTAGTTTAGGGATATAAGGGAAGTCAAACGTTTGGACATGTTGTAAAACATAAAACAAAAGATTTTTCCAACCCATGGTTATTGACTAATGGGTAAGGCAAATGAAAGAGTCAGAGGTAAATCTTGTTTTTCCAATTTACGAACACTTTTAAAGTTCATAGAGATAGTTCACGCCTGATATTGGAATAAGCGATTAACTTTTTCTCCAACTTAAGGACGCTTAAACCCAACTGGTCCTCATCCTTCAGCCAGAAATTGTGTTTAGGTCCCAATTTCAGATATACTGTGGTTCCGTAGAGTTGTGTGAGGTTGTAAAGATTTTTGTACTGATGGGAGGGTTAGCATGAGACCTGAAGTCCCTGTGAGATGTTATTAGACTCACGATGCACCGAGCTATGAGACTAAGACTTTTTGTTTTTAATGATAATTAAAAACCCAAGAAACCAATCTTCTGCTTTCGGCTGTCCAGTTAATTGACTACGTACTTTGCTAACAACAAACTCGTCATGTGAACTACCCAAAAAGCTGCATCCATAGGCTTATTCTTGTTGCGTTTACCAAAGAAATGATTACATCTGGTTTTCATCAGAGAACCAGCTTTTGTGGTAGAAAAGAAAACCTCTTTGGGTTGGCAGCCCGTCACTTAGATAAGCTTATCATGCTGTGGAAAAATCAGTATAGTCCTTTTGTGAGACGCCTGAGCCCCCGTTTCCTGATAACATTAGTGGGGTGCATCACCAGAAACTCCCTCGTTGCATAAACTTTGGAAAAGGTGAGCTTATCTTGAATTATGAGTGACACCGCGTCAGTCACTTTTATGGGAGGCACGGGACGCTGCCTTTGAGGCTTGCCGGGAAATGATACAGAGGCTTATGAGGATAGTGCTGAGACAAGCATCTTCACAGCAGGACACTTTGCTCAGTTAAGCAGGGATCATAATAAAGATAGCCCCATCATTTTGTTTTTAGTTGCTTTTTTTTGCACCACACACACTGAGAAGTCAAAGAAGCCGACAAACTTACAGTATCCGCTGTTTCCGCAGAACTGCAATCTGTTTGTATTGGCAGGGGGACTCATTTGCATAATTGGCAATGACAATGCGCATATACATATGCAGGGGAAGCTCAGTTATCTTAGCACGTGTTTTGGTTAATGTGGAAAATTGCCTTAGTTTGATTTCGCTGCCACATCGCCATCTCTGTCAACAATTACGTCTTTACCGGGAGTCACGACTAGCAAAAAATTATTGAACTGATTTTTACCACTGCGAGCTTGGACCTCCCGGACAAAAACATCACTTTCCATATTGGAGAAGTTCGTCCGTCTTCCTCTGTTTTCATCCATATTCAACGAAACTTGCAATTTGCTTCGCCAGCGGTGCATTTAAAGGTGTGGAGAGCCTAGCGTAGTGACAATTTCATGCCAAAAGGCTTTGCCAAAGGTGCGCTGAAAGCTCGCCAGCTCCAACCTGCTCAACTCTCAGCGCAAGGCGAAGCGCAGCCGGTCTAGTGGTAATTTGGCTGACAGTGCGCACAGGCGCACTTGCAATTTGCTTCGCCAGCGCCGCATTTAAGGGTGAGGAGCTCATTTGATTGGTGAAGATCTGACCCGGCTGTGTTAAACCCAGTCACGCCTTCTCTCCTCCCTCTTTGCCACTTGCGCTGGTAGGAGGGACGGAGGTGTACTTACGCCAAGCTGCGCAAGGCACGAAATTGCAAAATGCACCTAAAATACACCCGTTGGCCAGACGCAAGCAAAGATGCGCCTCGATTGCGCCTGGTGTACGGAATTAGAGCCCTACAAGTTGAATGTGCCAGTCCCGGCTTTTGTTGGGCCTTCAAAAATGTTTGCTTGAAAGTCTTAGTCGTAGACTTATTACTGTATATACAGTCATCCCTTGTTTATTGCGGTTCATTTTTCCAGACTCGAGCATGATAAGTGAATTTAAATGAATTGAATATTTTTTACTAAGAGCATAGAACTTTGTGACTTTTAAAATATTTTTTTTTACCTTTATTAGAGCCCGATCGACATAAAATAACATCCCCTATAGTCATATTTACACCACTTCTGTTATTTTTTTTTTTACCCCACATTTCACAGGCTACGGAATCCATACAGGGACATAAAAGATGGCCACCGCTACCACAGTTTGCAATTCTTTTAGTGACCAGAATACTGCGTGGCCTGTCATTCCGTATTTTCTACTGACAATAAGTCAAAGCAAACAAGAAACAACTGTTTATTAATTAATTTTTGAAAAAATTACAATGTAGCGAAAGACGACTCTGTTACATATTATTGTCATATTGTCATTATTGGAGATGTTTGGACAAATCGCAAATTTTCAGTGTAAATCAGCATTGAGCTAAGATATTTGTTAAAAAAATTGTAGTTTATGTTGAATGTTGCAGACAAATATTTTTTGTAGGTTATAATTGACAAGTTTGATTTTTGTATGTGCAGTTCTACAGTGCTTTCAAGGAAAGGCTCTAAAATGGAACTAAACAGAAGTCTTTATTGAGAGCCTGTTTTCTGTCTGCTAGAGACCAAATATTAGTGGGATTCGGCAATTTGGGTTTCCGCTTGTCATTAAGGGGTGATGGTGGGTCTCGCCTTTGTTGAGAAAACGCCAGTTTGGGCAGAGTTTGCTGCTGGTATAAATAAAACTCTATAAGATAGTTCCGTCAAAATGGCAGTCCAAATGTGTCTTATCAGCTTTCTTAACGGCTTTCACCACTATATCCAATTTCACAAGTTTGCTGTTGCTGCACCTTTAAGTGCTCAGTAAATTATGAAATCCAATAAAAACTTCACTTAGAAATTGCATACTGTGACAAAGATGTAATTCATATGCGGCTGGAAGATCACACGCCGGGCTCCTTTTTAACTATGACCCAAATTAAATGATTTTGTATACCCTCACTACCCAGAGTTAATGGAAATTGCTCAAAGTGAGTGACACTACAGTGTGCAGTGGGTCCCAAACCTTTTTTGCAACGCCCCCTTTTGGAGATAATATGATTTTCAGCCAACCAAAATAGGCTATTTATAACTAAAACAAAGATATTCTTTGTAAAAATGTTTGCTCAACAGCAGCCGTGCAGTCAAACATCTCCAGTGCCTGTTGGACAAAGGATGGCCAGGCCAGTTAGGCCAGTTATGGTTAGGCCAGTTATGCAGAAATTGGGTGAAAATCCACTAATTTTCTGTGCTTTTTTAAAACATACAAAATGCTCCAACAAAATATACACTTTGGATGACATTGCTAATGTAAGGCAATATAGCTTCAGAATGTCTGCTTGTGTGAAAAATGGAGGGCTGGAGGGAACATTTGCAGGTTTAGTTTCATGTGCAATGTGTTAGATCTGGAGAAAGCTTATGACAGGGTGCCCAAGGGGAACTGTGGTATTGTATCAGGAAGTCTGGAGTAGGAGAGAAGTATGTTAGAGTGGTGCAGGACATGTACGAGGACTATAAGACACTAGTGAGGTGTGCTGTAGGTGTGACAGAGAGGTTCCGAGGTGTCTCAGGTGTGATGTGTGATAAAAGAGTTTCAGCTAAAATGAAAGGTCTAGAGACAGTGCCGCAGAAGAAAAGACAGGAGGCAGAGCTGGAGGTAGCAGAGATGAAAATGCTGAGGTTCTCTTTGAGTGTGACCAGGATGGACAGGATCAGGAATGAGCACATCAGAGGGACAGCACATGTTAGAGGTTCCAGAAATAAAGTCCGAGAGGCCAGACTGAGATGGTTGGGACATGTCCAGAGGAGAGATAGTGAATATATTGGTAGAAGGATGCTGAGTTTTGAATTGCCAGGCAGGAGGCCTGGCGGAAGAGCAAAGAGGAGGTTTATGGATGTAGTGAAAGAGGACATGAAGGTAGTTGGCGCGAGAAAAGAGGATACAGAAGACAGGGTTAGATGGAGGCAATTGATTCGCTGTGGCGACCCCTGAAGGGATAAGCCGAAAGGAAAAGAGGAAGAAGAAGATTCACTAGTGAGGATTGGTATTGGTATTTTATTGCAAATATGACAGATAGCTCATATTACACTAACTCCTAAAACTACTCACACATATAGCACATACTATACTGTAATTGAGTTATTTCAGCTAAATGTAGCAGCAGCCTTATGAAGAGCATACTTTTTTTTGCTTTTTTTACAGAATATTGTTGGATTTTGCATGTTCTCCCCGTGCATGCAAGGATTTTCTCCAGGTTCTCCGGCTAAAGCCCACATTGCACGTTAGGTGAACTGCCGCCTCTAAATTGTCCAAAGACCATAGCTGTGAGTGTGAATGGTTGTTTGTGTAAATGTGCCCTGCCTCTCGCCCAAAGTCGGCTGGGATAGGCTCCCGCGTACCCCCACGACCCTATTGAGGATAAGCGGCATAGAAAATTAATAGATGGATATTGTGGGCCCTCTTTATGTGAAGTAATGTCTAATGACAATGCATTGCAAGGGAACGTGTACTGTCCTTGAACAAGTGTTTACTCACAATTTCCAGTCCTGGGGTTGAAATTGTTTGGCTGTTATGTTTTAAATAGTCAAAAGATGTCTAAAGAGCTTAGAGAGGAAAATAGCATTATATTTGCCATTTGATTGAAATTAGGAACGTTGCTTGGTGTAAATGCACAGATTAAAAACAAAGTCTGGAAGTTTGTGTTTGGTGGATTATTTCTTTGTTGTAACAATGCTTGTTTTTTCATTAGAAAGTCTGTTTTGTCATCTTTCAAATGATGTCTCATTTGTGGGATGAGCAACCCAACTGGGTACTGTCCCCCCATGCCACATAATGCTTAAAATTTCTCAGCTTCACTCTATTACCGGTCCTCAAAATATATAAATTAATAAATTGTGGCTGTTTTGCGGTGGACCATGGCCTAATATTATTTTTAAAGTATGAGTATTCAGGCACAATTGACATATTTCTGGCTTGAATTACGCATTTTCAAATCCAAAAATATAATACATATACAATGTTATGTTACTTTGATGACACTATACCCACTGCACAACATGTGTAAAGGTTACCATAGGGGTGTTATTCCATGTCTAGAGGGCTCTTATGATGTTAAACACGGAATTTAGAAGGTTGTAAGCAGGTTTTCGATGCTTTAACTACAAAAATATTTAATCAGGGAATCCTACTTTGTGGAAAATTGCGGTTGGGTCTGGAACTGATCCTGCAATTAACAAAGGATTACTAAATATGCATTGCCCAATGCAATATGTTGCAAATCACTACTGCTTATGCCAAAAAGCTTACTTTAGTGTCTGTGCTGTTTTTTTGTTTTGTTTTCTTTGCTTTATTGGAGGTATACAATTCTAAGTAGCAACATATATTGACTCAATCTTAAAGCTGGAGCTTCAGTAGAGTGTGGCAGAACCGTCCATCCATTTTCTATGCAGCTTATCCTCATTAGGGTGGCGGTGGTATGCTGGAGCCTATCCCAGCTGACTTCGAACGAGAGGCGGGGTACACCCTGGACCGGTCGCCAGTCAATCGCAGGTGGCATAACGAAAGACAACCAAATCCACAATAGTCTGGCATCGCCTAGCGGGTCACATGCCAGTCTGTTTGACACAAACTTAACTTTGACTTTGCAGGCACAAGAACCTAAGTTTCACTTTCCAGAGGAGTGTGGAAACTGCAATATCGACTTTTGCTTTCATTCTGGGCTGTTTCGTCGATCTTCCTCATAGACGATGAAAGAACATATTGCTTATTTTTGAATACAATTTGAAAACCTTTTAAGTCGTGTGACTACATCTCTGACAGCAACGCAATCCGAAAAAAAGCAAGACGAAAGGCCAAAGAGAAGCAATAGCCTATACAGGTAGGCCAGGTAAAGCCCTTTGTCAACTGGGACAGGCTCCAGCATGCCCCCATGACCCGTGAGGATAAGCGGCATTGAAAATGGAACTTGCCACCATGTGCATCCTAGTACCGTACCTAAGTAGCGTTGTATTTGCAGAACAGAAAAACAGAAGAAACATGACATGTTGATAATCTATAAATAGCAAAGTAACTGTGACAATACGCAGCGAGTGCAAATATCACAAAGCAATCTACAAAAACAGACACAAACTTTTATTCATGCAAGAAGAATTGCTGTGTGTTGCAGCTTCACTGGGCATAGTTTGTTGGAGATGTGAGTGAGTGCATGAATAACCAATTTGCCTCCATTCATGTATAACAAATGTATGCAGGAAGTTTGCCTTGTTCCTGTGAGTATCCGATTAAACTGTTTGAGTGTAATTCCATGGGAAAAAAAAAAGTTTACATTTTCGAATTGCTAATGACAGAATGATATGCAAATAAATCATTCTGTGTGAAAATGTCATTAATCATAGCAAATCAAAGTTGCCTGGCAGAACTCCTATTTTGCAAATATTAAAGCAGCCTTGCGCTGTACTTGGGTAGTTATATCTGCCTTCATATTTATTAATATTTATATTGGGGAATACTTGTTATTCCCCAGTATGGTTGAGTGTATAAAGACATAAAACAAGAACAATCTATGCTTTCAAAAAATGTGTTTTCACAATCAACCGCAACATCGACAACAACACTTTTTGCGGTGAACCAACACAATAAGTGAGATAGTAATTTTGCTTTTGATCACAAACTTTTTAAGTGGCCAAAATAATGGAACAAGCTGTCAAATGTACTTGTATTTATATACAAATATATTTGTCATTCCCTATAACGTACTGTATTTTTATTAGGTAATTCTACATGACCAAACTCCCATCAGCAAAAAGAAAAAGAAATAAATGAACTAAGATTAATTGAGATATATCAATCCGAAAAATTGTATTAAAACCATTTCTAAAGCTTTGAGACTCCAGCAAAACAAGGCGAGAGCCATTATGCACAAATGGCAAAAACATGGAACAGTGGTAAACCTTCCCAGGAGTTGCCAACTGATCAAAATAACCCCAAGAGAAGAGCAATGATTCATCCAAGAGGTCACAAAAGACCCCACCACAACATCCAAAGTAATGCAGGCCTCACTTGCGTCAGTTAAGTTCAGCATTCATGACTTCAAACTTTTTGGAAGTTGTGCATCTCAATACATTTACGTAAAAGTAACGCAGCATTTTAGAAAAAGAACATCATAGCAACAGTAAAATGTGGTGGTAGTGTGATGGTCTGCGGCTGTTTTGCTGCATCTGAACCTGGAAGACTTGCTTTGAATAATGGAAGCATCAATTCTGCTGTCTACCAAAAAATCCCAAAGCAGAATGTCCGGCCATCTGTTGGGGGCCTCTAGCCGAAACCAACTTGGGTTCTGCTGTAAGACAATGATCCAAAACACACCAGCAAGTCCACCTCTGAATGGCTGGAGAAAACCAAAATGAAGTCTTTGAAGTCCGACCTGAGGCTCCAGCATACCCGCGACCCTAATGAGGATCAGAATCAGAATCAGAAAAACTTTATTGCCATTGTAAGTGAACAATTCACAAACTAGGAACTTTCTTTGGCGACTCAGTGCAACGTAGAATTCTAAGTAAACATAGAGCATGAAATAAACATAGAACTAACTAAACATAGAACCCTGAGTAAAAAGGTGAAATCACTGATAAGTAAAGGCATGAGGGTGTTTTTAGTGCAGGTATTATAAGGTGTCTGTCAAGACGAGGGGTGGCAGGGGGGCTTTGACTTTCCTGAAGTCCACGATCATCTCCACTGTCTTCTGAGCATTGAGCTCCAGGTTGTTGCAGCTGCACCACGACACCAGCCGGTCCACCTCCTTCCTGTAAGCAGACTCATCACCGTCTGAGATTAGCCCGATGTGGGTGGTGTCATCCGCAAACTTAATCAGTTTCACCGAGTCGTGGCCGGAGGTGCAGCTGTTGTCCGAGTGTCCGAGACACTCATCCCCAGCCGCACGCGCTGCTTCCGGTCCGTCAGGAGGTCAGTGATCCACCTGCAGGTGGAGTTAGGCACGTTGAGCTAGGCACGTTGAGCTGGGTGAGCTTGTCCTGGAGCAGAGCTGGGAGGATGGTGTTGAATGCAGAGCTGAAGTCCACAAACAGGATCCTGGCGTAGGTTCCTGGGGAGTCCAGATGCTGCAGGATGTAGTGGAGGGCCAGGTTGATGGCGTCATCTACAGACCGGTTGGCTCTGTAGGCGAACTGCAGAGGGTCCAGGAGCGGGGAGGTAAAGGACTTGAGATGAGGCAGAACCAGGCGCTCAAATGACTCCATGACCACAGATGTCAGTGCCACAGGTCTGTAGTCGTTGAGTCCAGTGATCCTGGCCTTCTTGGGGACGGGAACAATGGTGGACAGCTTGAAGCAGGCTGGGACATGGCATGACTCCATGGATAAGCGGTATAGAAAATGCATGAATGAATGAGTTTGACCTGCATCCTATTGAGATGCTGTTGCATGACCTTAAAGAGGCGCTTCATACTGAAAAAGCCTCCAATGTGGTTGAATGACAACAATTCTGCAAAATTCCTGCACAGCGCTGCAAGAGACTCATTGCAAGTTATGGCCAACGCTTGATTGCAGTTGTTTCTGCTACGGGTGCCTCAATCGCTTTGCATTTCTCCCTTTTAATAATACATATAATTTATTAAATTTATTGATTATAATTAATGGGTTAAGGAAAAAATGTCATGGTTGCATTTTGATCAAATTTCACGTGAGCACAAATGGATACGTAATCATCCTCCATATTTTTTATTCCAGTCTCATTTTGGAATCATTCTGTTTGAATTAATTGGAGCCCCAAGTCTGCCTATTAATTTAATACCAAATTGAAGGAGAAGGTTTATCAATCGTTTAGTCGGGTACTTGAGGGTCTTGCTGTGCAGGAGGCTTTTGAATGCAAGACCTATAAGTACACCAAGCCTGCAACTAATACTGAAAAACCAGAATGGAGGGCCAAGGTTTGCACCGTGGAAGTCGGCAGCAAAGGCTTCGTGGGCAAGTACACCATCAGGCTGCTCGGTGATCTGGGGATTTGAGGCCAAGCCCAACGCCAAACCATCAAAGCCCTTTCAGGAGCAGCAGAGGAAGCTAGTCGGTGATGAAGAGGCGATTTCCTGGGCCACAAAGTAACCTCAGGGCCACAGAACGGTTGAAATCGGAGACGGGCACACCTTGGACGGCAGGTGTTGCCATTGAGCTCTCTGGAGGCTTCCTAGGCCATAATCGAAACACCTATGAAGGAGGGTGCCCACCTGATGAGCCCAATGAAGTTGGAATGACACCCCACATTCCTGCCATACATTGTTAGCATTCACACCCCAGGTATTTGTTTATTAGGGGATTGATCCAGGTAGTCCTGAAACAAAGCTGATAAAGCTGTATCCGAAATACAAAAACACATACAACCAACGATAAAGCCTCATTTTGCTTTCACCACGGCGCCGTGCGGGGATTGGAAAATGAAATCTTCCAGATTAAACACTCTGCATGCACAAAAGAATCATCAAACGTACTTATTGGTTCCTAAGATGCACACGGAACAATGAGCAACTTCACCCTCTGTCTCACTTTCTGCTCCTTTCCCCTCGCACGGTTAGGCGTTCCGGCGCACTCGTAATTGAGCGCAAATTATTTTTCATTAAGATCACGTACACCCATCACAGTTGGCGTACCTCTGGAGGTACCCGTAACCCGCTGCGGCAATAGTTTGCTATTCCTCCAGTTTACATTCTTCAGGTAGACCGTCTTTATATGTCAGTTCAGGCTTGTTCTTGTTTTGGATCACATTTACCTGTGCAAGTGTAACCAATGAAATGGTGTATTAGTGTACAAATAACAGCATGTTGGCCTCACAGTCAGGAGATCTGGGTTCGAATCTCCGTTGGGCATCTCTGCGTGGAGTTTGCATGTTCTCCAGGTGCGTGCGTGGGTTTTCTTCGGGTACTCCGGTTTCCTCCCACATTCCAAAACCGTGCATGTTAGGTTAATTGGCGACTCTGAATTGTCCATAGGTGAGAATGTGTGTGTGAATGTTTGTCTGCCCTGCGATTGGCTGGCGACCAGTCCAGGGTGTACCCCGCCTCCCGCCCAAAGTCAGCCGGGATAGGCTCCAGCATCCCCGCGACCCTAATGAGGACAAGCGGCATAGAAAACGGATGGATGGATGGAATTGATTGCTTTTGTTTAGTTTTGCTTGCAATAAAAAGAAAAAAATGTATAATATATATATAAAATCAAAAATGTAAATAAAAAAAATATTTGTACCACAGTTTTGGCTGCAGTGCCGCCATTGGCTGGGCAGGTACATACAGAACAGCCCGTGAATGGGTTTTGTGCGGACAGAGGTTGCTTTAAAAAGCCACTGTGTGGATTTAAAACCCTGAATAGGAGAAAATGTCTGTTTTTGAAAATATCTGTGTTTGTGTGGACATTGCCTTAGTTTGCTGATGGTTAGTATTTGTCTGGTCATTCGTCTCTCCCCGTTTGGCTTCACGGTCTTCGTGTGTCAGCAGGTTTGAATTTTCGAGTCCTGGCTCCCCCAGTGCTTTTGTTCTCATAAATAAATCTTTTTGAGCTTCACGTGCTGGCTGCACTCATCGCTTCCTGCATTTAGGTCCGCCTGGATGTTCCCGCCGCTACACCACAGCCATAAGAGCAACCTTACGAATGTACTTAAAAGCTTTTATTGATCGTAGTTGTTACTGTTGTAAGCACAGTGTTGCTAGTGTTATAATAAAGATATTATATATTTTGACCAGATTTGCTCCCCTTCTGTTCTTTCTTTTCCTTCAAACAGAACAAAACCTTGCTGAAAAGCAGGAAACTGTGCCAGGAAGACTGACATGAAAAGACAGCCTTCTTTGAAGAACATAGTCGTGAAAACCTGGAAAAAGATGAAAAGGGCTATTTTGCCTCACCTTTTGTCATTACAAACCAAAGCAAGGATTTTTTGTCTTTTCTGGTCTGGAGTGTTTGCAAGACTTTTGTTGTGGTAAAAGCATCCAAAATCAGTGAGAGTTGTAAGAAGCCCTTAGTGCTCGGCTTTTTGAATTAGTGTTGCTAAAAGCCAAAGAAAAAGCTAAACATTTATGTAGAATGAATCCAGTGATGCTTGCAGAGTTGAAGCCATGCCATACACCACGATGGTTCAAATTCCCAAGTTCCTGCGACTTTAGACGGCACATTTTTCCCGAAAACTTCGGTTATACTCCAAAACAAGCATTTGACCTCAGTTCATTGTGGCGTTATGGTTTTTAAACCATCTCAAGTTCTTTCTTTGGAACTTAAGTCCTGTTGTAAATAGCATTTCTAGCCATATAAAGGAGCTATACTTTAAATGTATTGAAATTATAAGGCATCTTTGAGTAAAATTCCAGTATCATGTGAGAAACCAATTGCTGGGCTGAGAGTCCTGGTTTTTGGTAATCACAATTTGGTCACTGTAGTTTTTTTCCCTGTGTGTATTTGACTCGGACAGACGCCGTCCGCAAACACCTCGTTTGATTTCAGATCTACTGAGTGTTGTTACGCATGGATTACCATCATTTCCGCTTTGAACCCTGGAGCTTATACAACATTGCAGCTAACTTGTGACGTTTTTCCAATCTCGTGACATCTCCTATACTTCCAAATTACTACTAATCATTTAATCACGAGTCAGGGAGGAAAACAGTCGCCCTATCTTTGGCAGAAGCCAATCATGGACTACAAGGGAACTCACAACAAGCTTGCCAACCCATTGGAAGTGGCTGGAGGGCATTATTCAGTAGAACCAAGACCACTACAATCATTACACAGCAACCTAAAAGGTAGCGTAAATACCAAAGTACCAATACAAGTTTGAAATTCATTCATTCCTTTTCTATGCCGCTTATCCTCATTAGGGTAATAAACAAAATATATTTTCAACTTTTACCAACAATGCATTACTCCAAGCGGAGAAGTTCAATGGCCAATGCCGGGCTCCCAGGGACCTCCCAGAGAGTTCATGAGCTCATGTAGAAGGTTGGCTTTTTCTAGCTTTTAAGATCTCTGAGACATTGGCTCATATCACAGTGATATCACTCAAAAACTGAAATGAAGCAATTTTATACACATTACCATTGTCTATATCAGCTATTGGTTATAAGAAAAGCCTTTGAGAATATTTAAGCTATTAGTTTTCTAACATGTGTGCTAAAGGAACACTCAAACGTAGTTCACCACTTGTGAGGTAAAACCCATAAAGCATGTTGAGACCCATTATCGAGTCATTATCAGGCACCGTCACTCCTGCTACCAGCGCTAGATTACACGTCAAAAGTGATGCGGTGAACAAATATTTCAGCCAATAATCATGGGCGGAGAGAAAGCCGGGGCTCCTTTCCAGACTGATATTGCGAGAAGGGATCACTGGGCTAACCTGTGATCGTATTGTTCTTAAGAGTGATAGCTGAGCATAAAGCTGCCTGACACTGCTCAGGTGAAATGTCGCAACAGAGGAAGGGAAACAGATTACCTTGCTTGAGAATAAAATACTCTGAATCAAATCATCTCAAACTCATCTCCAAAGGCGGGGTTGGGAATGATGCACAGCAGTAAGGATGCACAGGAAAAAGTGAGCTGTATGCAGTCATCGTGGCCATGAATGTCATAATCATTTTGGGCCCCTAATGATTTATGATCCATACATTTATTCATACGCACACAAATCAGGCTACTGCTGATTTGAAACTGATACTACCCTTGGTATTGATACTATCGATATTTGGATCGAGCCCGCGGGCCGCAAGTTGTGGGGATATTTTGCGGCCTCCACCTTAATATTAAAGTTTAATGTTAGTGCGGCCCCTGAGTTTTATATGAATGTCATTTTTTTACAGTGCAGAGCTGACGAACCTACCAATCACGGCGGAGTATATGGCTCTCAGGGGCGTGACATCGACCAGGCTTGATGCAAGCTGAGAAACATTTTTCAATGAGTGAAAAACTGATCATTAATACTATTTTTCCACACAACTTCCCTACACCAGCGTCCTTGTTTATCTTATTGTGTGTTAAAAAATAAAAAAAGACGTTTAAGAGGATTGGTTTTTGCAATTTTTAAAATTTAAATTGTACCCGCGCGCGTGCGAGCGGCCCAGCCCCAGCCAGACTCAGCCTCCAGCGGTACCTCCCCAAGGTAAGTTGAGTTTGAGATAAAGAATTCCACATAACAAAGTACATTTTTTGCCATTTGTTTACATGACAGCAGAAATCACACTGGGTCCGGTTGTACTGTGCCGAAGCCCAATTATCTCCATCCCTTGTCATCCTCAGGCCCACACAATTTGAGTAAGAGAAGAACAAAAATGTGAGGAAAAAAAGGAAGCATATCTGCTGTGAAATAAGAAGATTGTGGCAGTGTTCAAGCACTTTTGTTCAGCATTAATCATGTGCTTCGGTGCCATAATAGATGGAGATGGTTGTTGGTATCTATGGAGATATAGAGATCCAATGTTTTGCATTTGAGATGTTTGGTGAGGAGGAACACTTCAGCAGTGGGCTTTTATGTGCCTGCTACTTATGATCAAAATGTTTCATGTGTGCTTCTTGTGGGTGACTGATTATTTTTTTTTCATAGTTGAGTGGTGCATCAGCATTCTCACCTTCATTACCCCGGCACGTTCGTCATTAAATTTAAGTGTGTTTAAAGCACACTTTATAGTTTTTACATTTTATGAGACATCTGCTAATACCCCTGACAATAATAACGAGAAACTTTGCCTGTATGGCTACTAAAGGTTTTATAATGCAGAGAGTATGTCAAATATAATTGATCTCAGTTTTGCTTTGAATGTCTACCACTTCGGGGGGCAACTAGTCGCAACGCATCATCCAGACGAAGCCGGCGTTTTCCTGGGTCTGTAAAAGAACACTTTTGAAACCGGGTTCCAAGGCGGAACGGATCTCCGTAGTTACGGCCTCGGCCTCGCTTTTATGAAAACGCGGTCATAACTCCACCCCTCGCATGTCCGAAATGCACAAACACGGAAGCAACCAAGCTTTCAGAGTCTCACAGCGCCACTGACAGGTTTGGCATCCGTATTACATCCAGGGTGAACAATGGTAGATAACGAGACACAGAGGGTGTTATCGGAGCTGGAGCTCTGAACAAGCCAGCTCTGAACAACAGTCACTTTTATCCAAAATTGGTGGAGAAATTGGATTGTAGAGAGTCATATACGCACAGAAACATATTTACTAAAACCGACCAATGATAACCTTTTATATTTTGTGTGTGATTGCCTCAACACAGAAGCGTAAGCCAGGCTTTACCAGTATCCGCAGAATTATGAAGCGTCTTTACTGTATTATATATTATTTGGAAGGACTGATTACCATGCAAAAATACCGAGGGCATATCGAGTCTTTGCGAAAAGTCGCATGGTACAATTAAATACTGTACTATAACTGCTGTCTACACTTTAAACGACTCGACTGAAGTTGCACATTTCTGATTTTGTTCTTCGATTAAATGTTCAGAAGGATGTTCTTGATATGGATATGCCAATGTGGCTGCACGGCAAACGTACAGATCAGATGCACTAAACCTAACCGGGGTAGTCAGCAGTCCGGACTCCAGGTGACATAAAGAACCGGGTGACTTCAAACGTTTTACTATTAAACCCAGATACAACTGAAATCATAGTCCTGGGTTGCCAGCACCTCAGGGAGAAGCTTGCAAAAGATATTACTGCTTTAGATGGTCTTGTACTCACCCACCATAATACAGTCAGAAACCTTGTTGTCATCTTCCAAACAGGACCTTTCCTTTAGTACCCGAATACAACAGCATTTTTCCATTTAGGAAACATAAAGAAAATCCGAAAAGTCCTGCCACTACCAGATGCATAAAAACTTGTCCATGCTTTTGTGACCTCCAGGTTGGATTTTTGTACCGCTTCGTTAATAGGCTGCCCTGAGAAATCTTTAAAGACCCTTCAGTTAGTCCAAAATTCTGCTGCACGTGTCTTAACTGGAACCAGAAGAAGAGATCACATCACGCCCCGTATTAGCCTCACTGCACTGGTTACCAGTACAATTTAGAATTGAATTCAAAATTCTCCTTCTTCCATATAAAGCGCTACACGATCAGGCACCAGTATTTCTTAAAGAGCTCCTAGAACCTTATCAACCCAGTAGAACACGGCGCTCACAGAATTTACGATTACTTGTCACTCCTAGAATCTTTAGGAGTTACCGGGTTCCTCTGGTATGGACTTCCTGGCTCGATCCGGGGGGCAGACACCCTCTCACTATTTAAAAGTCAACTCAAAAGCCACCTCTTTGCTAAAGCATGCAGTTCGAACTGACCCTTGATATGCGGGTATGTACCAGAGACAATTCTCTTGTTTCTCTTTGTTCCTTGGTCTTCTGGCTTGATCTTCCATGTACGCCTCTATTCTTTTGCATCGAGACAGACGGTCGCCCTGCATGTTCTGTCCAAGGTTTATTTCCTCCCCGGAGGGAGTTTTTCCTTGCCTCCGTCGCTAATTGCTTGCTCATGCAGGGTTTCAGTTGGCTCTCTGTGACCCGTATCTGTGTGAAGGCCCATGAGACGACTGCTGTTGGGATTTGGCGCAGTACAAACACATTTGAATTGAACTCAATTGGACGTGCTGTCTGTCAATAAGCGCATGACGCCATGAAATTACGCCCAAACACACGAAGCACTAAATCAGTAGATAAAAAGCACTGAAGCAGCAGGTAATCTGGTAAAAGAACAAACTATTCATTTTTTCATAGCAAAGAGTAAAGAGAACAGTGACAGGCTCTTCTGTCCTCTGGTGAAAATCCATCGGATTGCTATGTGCCATGGCAGAGAGCAAATGATCTTGTAGAGCCACTGCTGACTCATGCAGCTAATGCATTGACACAAGGCAGCGTTATGACTCTCTTGCACCCTGAATACCTCCTACAGTGAGGCAGGAGCATGAGCAACCACTGCTGACTCTTGGATTTGGCCAGTTTTACAAAAAAGGATTCAAGAGCTAACATAACGTGGAACTACTTTGACTGTACACTTTATCTTCTCTAATTCAACGGTAACAACCCGATTCTCTCGCTGTACAGAAACATTACAAAACACCCTGGACCTCCTGGACCATGCTCATTGTCACAGAAGGGGCTGTTATGCCATCTGATTTCGGAACGCTCCTGTGTTTTTTTGCCAAGTCACATCCAAACAGTTTTGGATCAGTAAATAGTCACATCAACACAGGAACGTGTTACTGGGTGAAAACAGTCTAATGCATAAGGAACACCTACATGTGGTGCTGTCATCAGACACACAGACTTCGTGACACACCAAACAATCGAAAAACAAATGACGCATGTCTTCAAGTCTTGTCGTCTTCCGTTTCTCTGGATCGTCTAGACCAGGGGTCGGCAACCTGCGTTGCTAATCTGGCCACCAAATCATTGCAAAATCTCCGGGAAACATATTTTCTCAAAAGCGACTAGTGACAAATCTAGCTACTTTTTTCCGGGACCTAAAAGTAAGAGTGCATTGATCTACGGTTTCTGTTCTCACCGAGCAGCAGTGGTGTGCTGCTAAGACCTTCGCCCGGCCCCAAAGCAGTCCCAAGCTGCCAGTGCACACGCTGAGGGCAATGTGGAGCCTCCATGCATTCATGAATCAGTTTGACAGAGCGGGGTCTAAAATGTAAATGTGTCTTAATCTCCATTAAATGACTACTCATTACACTTAAGTCTCATTAGGACTCAGCCACTTCCCTGTCAATGTGTCAGATCAAGTGATGGGAGGACAACGTGTGTTCAGTTGTGATTATTAAGAAATGACATCCTGTTTCACACTTCTTGACTTAAAAGCTCAGTCGGTGGTCGTCGGTTCAGGCCCGACTGCAGGGACGGCCACCGTTGCACATGTAGGTCTACTTTGAAATAAATTACTGCTTTTCAGAAAATGTCAAGTGCTTGCTTTGAAATTGTCTTTCAACGTTTTTTGATGTTTGCATACAAGAAGATGGATGCTGGAGACGCTGCAAAGACACAGGTTGCAGACTTAGGACCATGTGGAAGTACTTATTTGAGTCTTTTTGGGGGTATAAAAAAAATATCAGGAGAATGTAGACTGGTAGTCATGAGAGTGGAAAAATTCAGATTGGAAGGTGGCTTTTTGGCAGCAGTATACTGCTGACCGGGCGGTGACATAATGATATTCGTAAAGTAGTGTTTTTTTGTGTCTACACGGCTACAGTAGTTTGGCCATTCAAAACAGTGCCGGACTGTTTTTAAACTTTCTAGTGCCGGCGCTTCACCTTGCACCATCCTCTTACTCCTACTTTTGGTGCATAATTCTTAATTATTACTTATTTGGAGTCATTCTCTGCAGTTCTGCGGCTCTGTTCACACTAGCCAGATGTACCACACTCAAGGTGGTCCCAAGCACGAGTCAAATGACCCTTAGTGTGAAAAAGTCTACACATTGGAACTTATTAAGAGGCAGTCACGGACCGACTGCATGTGGCATTGAATGGGAACTGATCCCGAGCCGACATAAATGCACTATGTGAACAACCCTAAGACCCTAAGAAAAAAAATCAAATAGTCAAGTAAGTATGTCATGTGTGTGAGCCACTGCATACGTACTGCATGTGTGTCAATGCAATTGGCGCTACAAAAAGACTCCCCAAACATGTTTGCTCGTGCAAAAGAATACAACATAACTTCACTCCCACGGGGCAAACAGCCCCCACTAGAATTTGTTCAACCAAAAACGAGCGATACAAACGACAGCTACATTTTTTCACAACACTTTATTTTTGTGAAAAGGTTCTGTGGTATTATTTGGTGTGTTTGTCCTCACACTCCTGTCCATCTCCTTCCTCGATGAAATGCAGCCAAATGGCTCTGGCTCAATTTCCTATGATAATTACCACCACCAACGGATTTGTGTGTGTTGGCAGGATTATGCAAAGTACTTAACTGATTTCCACTCAGGTTTTTGGAGGGTTGTGCCATGGACTGAAAAGGAAAGCAATACATTTTGATGCAGATCCAGCACTGGATGTGGATGCATATTTTTTCATGGAAACAGCAGGGCCCCATTGCACAAACTAGGATGAGGGATTAAGACGGGATATCTTGGTTATCCTGGCTCAATTTATCCATGATCCGCTTGCACATAAGCGGGATAGTACAAAGTTGAATATGTTCCGACCAAAGTCACCATCGAGATTCATTCTGTGACACTAGCCTTCCCCAGACCAGATCATTATTTTAACATCTGTCAAGATTAATTTCAGTCATCGTGAATGATCTCTTCTTACTTTCAAAATTGTATTACTCCAAAAGCCTCCAGTGGACAAGTGTTGGAAACTAGCACAGGTGCTAAACCTAAGGAAAATTGAGGCAAAAAAGGGAACAAAAGCAACACCGTCACGCAGACAAACATGCAGATCGTGTCATCTACAGGACAAAAGAGTTGGTCTGATGGAAAAACACAATTTACAGTCAGTTTCACCTCCACTTTAAACGGATCCACAGTCACAGTGCGACTACGTTTTTGCAAGTGTTGTTGCTGGGGAATGTAAATGTGTACTACATTACCCAGAAGGCTTGGTGCTGGAGGGGAAGCCGGACGTTTGCACGCTGTTGAAGCTACAAGCGAGTAATGGTAATGGGATGTGATAATAAAGAGTTAATAGATATTAGATAGATATACACTTCATTAATCTCCAAGAATTTATGTTTTAGTGTACAACACTGCTGTTAAACAAGCAACAAAAAAATGTGGATTTTAATTACGATGGTTTCCAGTGAGTGTGTATTTGTGCACGACTCATGCACAAAGAATTGCTAATCGTTTCTGCAATACTTTGCCACGTGTTCTGTCTCTGTTTTGCAACTGTGGTTGTGTTGCCTTTCTTTTTCGTTTGCTCTTTTGCACCCTCGTAAGCCACAATGAGGATTTCTGCTAGGAGAAAGGGAAAGTACGCCACTCTTGTTACCATGGGGAATCTGTCATTCTGTGATCGATGGCAGGGTATATTTAAGGAAGCCACATACGCGCACTGACATGCACTCGCAAAGTACAGTAGCGTCATATTTGACGGTGATAAATCCCTCTCTGTAAAACAGGGCAAGATCCACCCCTGCGGCATGACGCCTCTCGCGTGCGTGATTCATGGATGCATGCATCTCCACTATGCTCTCAGTGTCCACCTCCCGCTGCACACTGGCTTGTGAAGGCTTTGGGTGTGGTGCGGACGTTTCAGGAGCGCCTGCTGCCGCTCAATGAGAAGACAAACTGCAGATCAATACGTGTTTTCACTGTGCCAGTGCATTTTGGTCACTGGAACCCTTGCCTGGGACACACCTATCTGTTCAGGTTGCTCAGTACGGAACAGAATGTCCACTTGAACGCAAAGCTGTTCTGTCTCCATAGATGAACACGTATACTAACTCCCACCCTGTGCACATTAATCACTTTGTTTGTAGCATGACATGAAATACCTAAACTTTAGCTTATTGTGTACTTGACTGTGTTCAGAGGCGCCTTTACTTGCTTAAAATGTGCTGCTTGCAAGTTGTACATGGGATGAGTATATGTGGAGAGTTTTGTAGTGAATTCCATACAAACATGAGTCTTTCTTCACCAGGGGGTTCTATAATCACGTTATGTAAATACTCACTTTTATTTTTTTTATGTCCAGTTCCTGTGATTGTTTCCTAGAAATAACGACAATATGCCCATTCACACACAATCAGATGAACTGGGTGGAACCTATACCTCCTTATCTAGCCCCTCAAGGTAGAGTAGTCCACCTGTACGCATCACCAACGATCAGTCCTTCTCTCCTCATTTTTCCTCCGCTGCTTATAATCAGCTCAGATTCTGTCCGACGCCACTCTCACTCTGCCGTCTTTCTCTCCATTAAAGACCGTGCCCATTACTCTGTGCTGCAGCAGCAACAGCAAGCCCAAGCTATATCAATGATGCAGGTAATCTCATCACCTGTCTTGCAGCCGTCCTGGACAGCATCTGGTGTGTGTCAACAATCACTAATATTCACTATGACCCCTGCACAAGTCAAAAGGTCTATCTTTACAGTTTTAGGTAAACGTCATCCTGTAATACTGTATGTCATAAACAGGCAAAAACCTTAACACCTGCATATGCCAATAAAAATAGAATCATACAAATACAATCATTAAGACAGGGGTGTCCAAAGTGCGGCCCGGGGGCCATTTGCGGCCTGCAGCATATTTTAAAAATATAATTTAGCAAAAAAAAAATCTAATAAAAACAAACAAAAAAAACAGTTAAAAAATCATCAGGTGTAGGTTTACAATAATAAGGTCATTAAGAGAAAGAAGTTGTAAGCTAACAAACATCATTTTAGTAGCATTTAGTTGTAATATTAAAGAAAAAAAGACATTGTTTGTAATGCCATAATATAATAAGACACACAACAACAAAGTTGCAGAAAAAGTCATAATTTTACCAGAATAACGCCAAATATTATGGGAATAAAGTCATAATTATGTGGTGAAGAAAATAGAAATTGTAAACAAAGAATAAAGTTGTATTCTAACGATGAACTTCGAATGTTAGGAGCAAAAATAATGTCATTCTAGTAGTGCAGGGTTGAAATATTAAAGAAAAAAATATAATATTATGAGAAACAGACCAAAGTAAATGAAGCTGTATTTACTGGAAATTCGGTTGAGGGAAAAAGTTACAATATTATGTGAATAAAGTCATCGCATTTTTAAAAGCAAATTTACAAAGATTATTTAAGAAGAAAAAAGGGCAAATACCAAAGTTATACTCATAATATGCATCATAAAGCTGACATACATTTTTACAAAATTTACCAAATATCAAAGTGGCTCCTGCATCCGTTCATTATTCAGTATGTGGCCCTTGCTGGGAAAGGTTCGGACACCCCTGCATTAAGATTTCCAGCAGTGATGTGACGAGAAGCTGTGTGTGCTTTACTGTGATGACATCTTCAGTTTGAAACTGGAGGTGCAAACTTGTTTCTTGAATTATATGATGAAAATATATGTACACAAACACAAGACATCACATACTGTACATCACATACTCCTTGTTATTTTGATATTGATAGCATGCGGACCTTTGGGGAAAAAAAAACATTTTGCAGTTCTAGGTGTCAAGAGGTTAAAATTGTTTAGAATTCTAAGGGAAAAAGGACCACGCAAAAAGAACAACCACATAGTTATATAACTGATATGTAGAATTTGCTTTCAAAATGATAGACAGAATAATCTTGCAGCTAGTTTCATAAGATCATTTTATTTGAGTACTATTTGAACGCTACATAATCTACTGATCTGGAACAATTTGCGCAGGAATTTAAATGTGACTATATTTACATAAGCCATTTAGTATCTGAAGTCTGAAACAGTCACAGAAAAGGCAAAAAAGATTACAAAGCAATCACAAGATTGGAAAGATTCCAGCAACCAAGGACTCCACACAGGCCTTACGGTCTACAGATGACAATGTGGTAATATACTGTACTAATAATTATTTCAAATTGACGGATTACATGTGACAAAAGGTCTGCAAACGCCTGTAAGAAGAAAAAAACATTATATAGGAAATTTGCCATTCAACAAACAGAAGTTGCTGAAATAACATATAAAACATATAAAAACAATTTGAGCATGCACAAGAAAGAATATTATAAACAAATACTAGATAGGAATAAAAACAACATTACAGGCACTTGGGGCATTCTAAGCAGTATTATTAGGAAAGGCACTAAGAAAGCAGACTACCCTCAATACTTCACAGTTGGAAATGTTAATATGGATGATATGAGGGACAAAGCTGAGAAGGTTAATAACTACTTTGTAAATATTGGACCAAATCTGGAAGGGGAGATCCCAAAATCCTGGTCAGTGGAGGAAGAGAAGGAGACTATAGACAGGAACCCAAACTCCATGTGCCTCACAGATGTGAGCAAAGAGGAAAACATTGACACTGTACATAAATGTAAAGCAAAAACATCAACTGATTGTAATGAAATTGGAAATTAGGAATGCTATAGAAACTGTGCAGCCTCAGTATTCATGGATTTAACGAAAGCTTTTGATACAATCAACCCCAACATCCTAACTACAACATTGGAAAAGTATGGAATCAGAGGGTTAGTTCTGAACTGGGTTAAAAGCTACCTTGCAAACAGGAAACAATATGTGAAGCTAGGAGAATATGCATCTACAAATTTAGAGATATTATGTGGCGTACCACAAGGGTCAATACTGGGACCAAAATGATTTAACTTATACATTAATGACATCTGCAAAGTGACAAAACACCTAAAGCTAGTGCTATTCGCAGATTATACCACCGCTTTTTGCGCTGGAGAAAACACACAAGAACTAATAAGAAACGTTTAAGATGAAATTGTTACTCTAAAAAAACGGTTTGATAAAAACAGATTATCCTTGAATCTAAGTAAAACAAAAATGATGCTATTTGGTAATAGCAGAAGAGATACAAATTGACATTGAGGAAATTGAAAAGATGAATGAACATACGTTTTTGGGCGTCATAATTGCTGACAGAATGAGTTGGAAACCCCACATCAAAAACATACAACATAAAGTAGCAAGAAATAATCAATACTGACTTAAATAAAATTTGTCCTGGATCAAAAATCACTCCAAAATCTCTATTGTTCTCGGGTGTTACCATATCTATCTTATTGCATGGAGATATGGGAAAAAACTACAAAAGTACACTTTACTTGCTTGATGTACTGCAAAAAAGACTAATTAGGATAATCCATAACGCGGCGTATAGAGAACACACAAATCCACAGTTTCAAAAATCACAATTATTAACATTCGCTGATCTGGTAAACCTTCAAAGCACTAAAATGATGCATGAAGCAAACAACAAGCAGTTACCAAAGAATGTCATACAATTTTTCCCAACAAGAGAGGAGAAATATGATCTCAGGAATAAAGGAAACTTAAAACACAAATATGCAAGAACAACACCAAAAACTTTTAGTACTTTGCTATGTGGAATCAAACTATGGAAGGGATGAAGTAAAGAAGTAAAAGAACGCTCTACAATGAAACATTACAAACAGTTGATGTCTACAAAACACAAGGAAATATTGTGTACATCCAAGGCCATATTACTTCATTCCTTGGAGAGTACATGTTCAATGCTATGTTTGTTACTATCACCTTATACTTGTACTAGCAACTTTTCATCCNCGATATAACTTATTTACCATGCCAAGGACTACTATTCATCACACTGTCACATGACCTTACATATGCATTCAAACTTAGTAAGTGCAGGAAGTGTACAAATGGATTGAAATAGGGGAGAGCCTACGGGGGTAGGATTTAATAAGCTTTGCTTCTTCCTACTCATTTCGGACATGTGGAACTGTCAAGTGTATTAAGTGATGTATTCCAATGTCATTTACTTGCAAGTTCAAATAACATTAAACCATTACCATTACCATATGATGCACGAACCTCAGTTGCCCTGGCAATAATGTTATTGGTGTTAAGCCCTGCTCAGCCCACTTCAAAATAGCTTGTGGCGTTAAGATACAAATCAAATATAAATCGTACCGTACATTTAAAACAATGCCTCAAGTTGATTACTATTTCAGATACCTGAACAGGGCGAGAATATTGTTGAAATTGTATTTATTTACAGTCCCTAAAATGTTCATGCTGTTTTGTTGTTTGGAAATTAGCATCAGTGTGAGGTGGGAAAAAAAACAATCCAAAATGTGGTTTTACGATTGACATTTCTCATATATACAGAATTATGTTTAAAACTCACCAAATGTAAATCTATTTAAAAATAATATTATAATTAGCGTTGAAACACATCACATGCAAGGTTGATGAGTTTGCAGGTTGATTGGGAAAAATAGTGGGAGACTCGTTTATCGCTTCTTTGTAGGATAACATTAAAACTGGGAACTTTGTTGGACTGACATGCAAACTGGAACTTCCACAGTGAAAAAAGTAGCAATTTGGAAACCTACACATCCAAGCTTTAAAAATGACAAGGTGAAAGCAGGACCATCATGACAAAACACTTTTGTCAGTCCATTCTTCACTGAGTGCTGGAACAGCAGTGCGAGGCCGTAAACCATTTTCAATGTAGCCCAACATGCCGTGTACTCAGTAGTACTCTGCAGATTTGTAATCAAATTATAATGACAATGTAGTCATAAAATAACTAACATACTAAAGTGAATGCATATTTCAGGAGCTGATGCTTAAACGCCTGACTTGCTGTTCCCTGAAGAAAATGGTGCTACCAAACCACCGAACTGTAACCTGCCTTACCATCACATGGAAGCTCCTATCAGGCGTCACAGTGGCCGAGGTTAGGAGGCGTATGGATCAATACACAAGCAAAGCACAAAAAGGTATTGGCAATAACAGCAGGGGAGCCAATCAACAGTTACTGGATGAGGGGCCGATCGACCGAGACTGTAAGACCAAAAACACCAACCTGGGCGCTGCCGGGATGGACTACAAAAAAGCTTGCAACCAAATGCTACACACATGGATACTGGGGTCCCTGGAACTGTGTACCATCAACAGAATGCTAAAAACTCAATGAGGCTGTGAAAGACAGCTCTGGAGGTTAACCCAAAGACAGTTGCAGAGGTGAGCATCTAATGTGGCACATTCCGCTATATCACAGATGCTGTTCTGCATAGGACCGAGTCAGTCAGATAGTCAGATCACAACCAAGAGTGGATTTGAGTATCTGTTCAAATTTATGTGGAACAACCTTCAACGGTCATCGTTACATCAAGCTGCATGCCGTGGATGAGTGTGACATCAACTCCGAGAGCAGAACAGAGGAACAAGTGTGGGTGAATAATATCTCAACGAGGGAAGATGATCACAACTGAAGGGGTTGAACTACCCGAGGGCAACATAAATGTACAGGACAGCTACAAATGCCTGGGTATTCCACAAGCAAATGGCAACAGAGTCCGCTGATCGGCAAGAATAAGAGGCACAGAGGCACTAATCGTGGCAGCACAGGGACAGGCCCTAAACACAAGATCAATAGAGGCCGGGGTCTACCACATCAGATATGCTGGCTGTGCAAAGAATCCCCAGGGACACTGTGGCACATCACCACAGGGTGCAAGCTGCTGGCATGCAAGGCATACATGCAACCACATAATCAGGTAGCAGGCATAGTGTACCGGAACATCTAACCCAGATATTGATTGAAGGTCCCACAATCAAGATGTCAGATACCACTGAAGGTGGTTGAGAACAACCAGGCTTCCTGATCCTGTCCATCCTGGTCACACCCAAACAGAACAACTGGCACTACACAATTAAAACACAACACTGGGCAAACACAGTGCCAGTCTGTGACCTGAGTAATGAATATGCACCTGACCCTCCCAGTTGCATTTAGAAGACAAAAGGCTGTTAACCAGTGCACGGAATTGATATTATAATCTACATTATATGATTCATTATTAATGAATTATTTCATTATCAATATAGGCACAACGTTATGCAATCTACTTGTCTTTGCCGCCAGTAAGCTGTTTATTAAGTTGTGTCAACTGCTGCACCATAAAATGCGACTTGAATACTAAATAGTTTCCGCCTTTACTGTTCAATGTGATTATTTATTTAGCAGGTACATTACTTATAAATTATAAGTAATATATAAGTATATATAAATTATTACTTATAAATTCATGTTGTTTATTTCATTAAAGCCAGCCCCTAGAGCCGCCTCGTTCGTGGCCGACACGTCACGTCTTGCTTTGTGCCACGTGTCTGGCTATTAGGTACCTGGCTTTGAAAGCACATTTGGAGTCGCTAACCATTGTCACAACATATCTTTTTTGCATCTGTAGCCCATTTTCTCTTCATCTGAAAAACTCCACCGGCTTTCCCATGAGTGTCTGATGTGTAGTCTGAAGATGCCGCGTTATTTCATAGCCGAGCCGCATTCCACTCACTCCACTCTGGGCTTTGCACAAAACCGTACTTGATAACAGTCTTTTTAAAAAGCTTTTCTTTTTAAAAACTTCTCCATCACTTAGCTGCTAGTTGAGTGTCTTCTGCTTTCAAGTGACTGATGTATTACTGCCTCCAGTGGTGGTAGGCGGTATTGCAATGAACTGTCTCAGATAACAGCTCTCAGATACAGTCTGACCTCTAGGTGGCGCTGATGCCCCAAGCTTGGGCATCGACCATATGGTTAGGAATCTTTAGAATACATCACAGTTCTATTTGCTTTTGATTAAGCGCCTAAGAATGCTTTTAGCTCAATATAAATTTTTCATTTCGTTTCATTTTTTTCTACCATGTAAGATATTGACATATTAACACATGACGGAATGCCCCCCACACACACACACACCAGACATAGTGCCTGACTGAATTGATTGAACCATATATCCCGCACAGACTGTTAACATTACATGTGTACTTGAATAAACAAACAGATGGCTGCATTATTGCACGCACGAGAGAAGAGGCAAATGTGCACATAAACACACCAACACGGCCTTGCTCATCTTAGCAAAGAACTCAACGTGTCCTTAAAGGGCCAAAGATACCATTTTGGCTAAACAAAAACTTCACCATGTACCCGGTCTAATCACCTGGCAGCTTTCAACCCATTGGCATCTGTGGACGTCAAATCTGCGTAAGATTCTACAATTTGCAAGCCCATCAGACTGTGAGCTATGGCATCACTAGGAGTGATAATACACTTCATATGGAAGTGGCAATGTGCGAGGCAGGATTGGAAGCACATATTAGGTGCTTGCACACACTATAAACCTCAGGATTACCCCCTGCTTTCTTATTATTGCTAAACCGCTGGGTTAATGTCCAAACAGAAGCTTTAGTATTTCTACTCATGATCAAAATTACCTAAATTTTGTCAGCTCAAAACACGATTATTGCATGATTTTGGAAAGTCGGTACTTACTTCCTCCTGACTCAAAGCATCGTCAAACTGTAGTTCTTTAACATAAATGATTAGTAGTAGCGGTCATTATTATTTGTAGTTTTGTTTTTGTTTCAATTTAAGGAAAAAAAAGTCAAATAGTTAAAAGCATAATGCTTAATTTTGGCATGCAAACATTTCAACATTAATCTGCATACTTTTGTGAGTCAGTAAAAAAAAAAGAGTCTGTTTCTCTCGTCCGATATGTTGCCATTGCTGTCGTTCTTGTGAACCCAGTATCAGGTATCGTCTTGACTGGTGAGTGTATCACGATACCTCTATAAATTGATATTGCACACAAAAACATGAACACCAAACGAGGGCGTTCAGTCATGAGGGATGCCCGATGAGACATCTGCACATAACCAGCTGCCATTTACACTTTGCTAAGGAGCATCAAATATGGGACATTGAAAGGTGGAAAAAAGTTTTATTCTCTGATGACAACAAATATAACCTTGACGGTCCAGATGGTTTCCAATGTTACTGGCATGACAAGGAGATCCCACCTGAGATGTTTTCTACTCAGCACAGTGGAGGGGGTCCTTCATGATCTGGGGTGCGTTTTCATTCAGTGGAACACTGGAGCTTCAGGTGGTGCAGGGTCGTCAGACGGTGGCTGGTTACGTGGAGATGTTGCAGCGGGCATCCCTCATGACTGAGGGTCCTCATCTGTGTGGTAACAGCAGGGTTTTTCACCAGGACAACGCTGCTGTTCACAATGCTCACTTGGCGGACTTCTTCAGGGAGAAGAACGTCACTCTTTTAGACCATCCTGCATGTTCCCCTGATTTAAATCCCATAGAGAACATTCGGGGATGGATGGCAAGGGAAGTTTCTAAAAATGGCCATCAGTTCCACACAGTTGATGCCCTTCGTAAGGCCATCTTCACCACTTGGAGCAATGTTCCCACTAGCTTCCTGGAAACACTGGCATCAAGCATGCCCAAACCCATTTTTGAAGTGATTAACAAGAACGGTGGAGCTACTTATTACTGAGTCCTACTGAGAACATTTTTTGTTCTGGTTTAGAGAGTTTTTTCTAATTTTTTGAGCAATGGTTTTCAACTTTTACCTATTTCACTTTAATTGTTGTTTTCAATAAATGACTTTTTCAAAGTGCTTTTTGTCTCACTCCCCCTTCTTGCTTTTGCATATTGTAGCTCTACTTCAACCTCATTAGGATCCAAATCTGCAAAAGGTCAATTCTAGCCATTTTTCAACTGGTCTTAAGATGTTGATCAGGGGTGTATATAACACAACTTACATAAATAATGATACATACAAATATATACAGCATAGAAAGCACCCATGTGGCAATGCACGATGCAACGTCTTCTTCCCAGGCCTTTCCAGCCCTGTCATCTATATGAGAATAAAACAGCAGATTCCACCAGCCACAATGCCTTTTGCAACTTTATTAGTAAGGTATTTAACTAGCAAAAGGGATTTTGTAAACCAGTCATGTAAACCATCTGACCTTGATGGGGGAATAGTGAAGAATCCTCAGAAGAACATTTGATGAGTTACAAATGCTTTCAGCAATGCAGATATCCAGATGCCCAATCATGCTTCCAAGAACAGTAACATCTGCTTAGCAGAAGGTATGTGAATGCCGACTATGACAGTGCTGGAGAGGGGCAGAAACACGAGCAATCGACATCGTAGGTGGACAGGAAGGACAGAAGAACAGCAGGGATGAGTGTGTGAGTGGCTTCCCCAAGGATCCCTCCCGCTCTCTGGGCCACACAAACGAACAGAAAAGGCTTCTTGGCTCCCACTAACAAATGAGGAGAAGGTGAAGTAGGCTCCCCACAGCCGAGGCTTTGGGCTGACCAAGCCTAATGATGACAAAAAGTAGTCCGGTAGAACATCATGAGGTTCCCATTGCTTGAATCATCGTTCAGAGGAATTACAAATCTAATCAGCATAGCCACGAAGAAGACGCTGAAAAAAGGCAGCGCTTCCCACCTGCATCATAACATGTCAGAGACACTGAAGGGGTTGTGCTTCAAATCAGCCCACTCTTGATTTGAATTCTGTGAGCGTAGACAAAGATGGTGAGTCTCTTTAAATATCAATCTGCCCTGGAGAATGAAAACCACTCTGCCCTCGGCTTATGTACTGATTCATATCTTTGACCCGCCATTAAAGAGGAAAAATACGTTTTGGCTCAAGCGCCTTCTAAGGATACACTTTATGGCACACGTTTGCCTTCAGTCAGTCACATTCACTTCTTATTTGTTTCCTTTACACTACCAAACGTGCAGACTGAAAAAGGGATTATATTTATTTGGGGCTTGGAATAAAATGACTGATTGCATTCTCGTAATTATTGATGAAGTTAAATTACATTTACATTTAGCTGCATTTCATTTTTTTGGTGTACGCTGTGCGACAAAGGTCGCCATCTGGATTTGTAGATAATTACTGCAAAGATGAATGTGTTTCAACGAGGCCTAAGATAATCTCCTTTGTAGTGCATTAAGCAAAAACGTATACAGCAAGTGCTCAAGCGTAATAACGACATCCATTTCCGATGCACATGGAATGTTCGCGGGACTTGCTGATATGTTAAAGGAAATCTCCTTGGGACACACGTTTAGCTGTGGCAACAAGTCGGGTTTGGTATACGGTTAGATTTGTGAAAGTAATTACAAAAACGCACGTGCTTAGATACTACAAATACACTTCTTTCAATTCGGACAGCACTTTGGAGTGAGCTTCACCTGTTAGCCAGCCCCTCGTGGCTGTGATTATCGGCTGGCTGGAGGGTAACTGCCATTAAAAATGAGGGCTAAATACATATATGTATATATATGTGTATGTGAGTGTGTGCGTTTATATGTATACATTTATATATATATTATTATTATTGTTATTATTATTAGTTTAGGGCCGCACGGTGGCTGAGTGGTTAGCACATTGGTCACACAGTCAGGAGATCTGGAAGACCTGGGTTCAAATCTCTGTTGGGCATCTCTGTGTGGAGTTTGCATGTTCTCCCCGTGCGTGTGTGGGTTTTCTCCGGGTACTCCGCTTTCCTCCCACATTCCAAAAACATGCATGTTAGCTTCATTGGCCGCTCTAAATTGTCCATCGGTATGAATGTGAGGGTGAATGGTTGTTTGTCTATATGTGCCCTGCGATTGACTGGCGACCAGTCCAGGGTGTACCCCGCCTCTCGCCCAAAGTCTGCTGGGATAGGCTCCAGCCTCCCTGCGATCCTAATGAGGATAAGCGGTATAGAAAATGGATGGATTATTAGTTTTCTTTTTTTTATTTCGCTCTGTGACTGTTCTGGTTGTTGCTGAAATTGTGATGATCGTGGTTGTTTATAATATGGTTGAAATATGTTTGTGAGGTTCTTCTGCACCTCTCCCCCCCCCCACCCGTCCCTTTTCAGGTCAGGTCCGGCATCGAAATGTGGCGCAACAAAATTCATAATAAACGCAGTCAAATGCCAGGGGAGACTCATTTGGATTATGAAGTCTCCCTTGGCAAAGAAATTTTGCTCAGCATTTAAAGGCAGCTTGACTCCCATTCAGCTGTTATGATGCTGGACAAGCCAAAAAAAAAAAAAAGAGGGCTAAAACTCAATAGGCTCACGACCAATACTGTATACAGTAACATCATTTATTTGTACGATCTGCAGTTTCAATCACGTCATCTGTTCCCTGGGTTTGTGCGCAACCTCATATGAGATTAACATTCACACACAGTTTTTGTTGTGATGTTCTCTCATTTTAGAAGAAGCAGGTGCAAGTGACACGCGGGTCCGATCACCTGCATGATGCAATTGCTCCCGGAAAGACACTGCAAGTTCTTCTTTCCCAGCTGGCCTCTTAAGGCGGTGATTTTATTGATCCACACCGCCTTCAATTTGAGGGATGGAGCTCATCGATTCAAATCAGCGGCTGGAGAAACAGGAGAGAAAACCTGCAGTTTCTCGGCGCTTCATGGCACACGTTTGACACATAAGGACCACAAGCTGTGTGGCCAAATACTGTCCGTGGGCCCGGAATTCCCATCACTATACATTTGACAGTAAAATGTTCAACTGGCTTCTTTAAAACAGGAACTAGTTTGATTAGACAGTCATCCCTCGGAACATCACTCTCACTCTATTGCGTTTTTTTTAAATCAAGTAACTATGTATTAAGTAATAAATTACCTCTGTTTTGTGGTAGACTATTGATAATCATCCATCCATCCATTTTCTATGCCGCTTATCCTCATTAGGGTCGCGGGGGTATGCCGGAGCCTATCCCGGCTGACTTTGGGCAGGAGGCGGGGTACACCCTGGACACATTCATACCTAAGGACAATTTAGAGTCGCCAAATAACCTAACATGCATGTTTTTGGAAAGTTTGGAGGAAACCCGAGTACCCGGAGAAAACCCACGCATGCACTGGGAGAACATGCAAACTCCACACAGAAATGCCCAACGGAGATTCGAAGCCTGAACCACCTGACTGTGAGGCCACCGTGCGGCCTATTATTAACCAAAAATGATTAAAGACAAGTTACTGTATTTGTAGGGTTCTGTTCAATAGGCAACCCGGTGAAAACCTGAAAATGAAGCGCACACACCTGAAGTTCAGAGGTGCATTAATATACTCTCATCCGCCAGATAGGTCACAGGTTCACAAGGTGTGATAAAAACAGAGAGTGGTCAACACTCCCTCTACTCTCTGCAAAATCTAAATGGATCCGACTTTCTCGGGATCGGAATGACTAGAAATGAGTCACCCAAAGCCGCACAGTTTTCATATTTCTTGGCCTGAACGCAAGTCGCACACATAGACGGTTCACGGGTGGCAAGTTTAGCCCAGCTGGCAGAGACGCACGCAGTGGGAATTGGCTCCTCTACCACTTCAGGAGGGTATAAAGTTCATCCCAAGACAAATCATTTCCCCAAATTAAATCCATTCCTGCCATTGGCAAGTGGGACCTAACAGCACCTCTGCATTTACGTGACACAAATTTCGGTAATGAGCTAACGAAGCACAGAGGCACACGCCGTTGACTGGAATAAGAAGTGTTTTTTACTGTTTCATGGATTAAGCTTTCCTCTATTGACTATCAACTACAGACCTCTTGGACTTTCCCAACACATTCACACATTTTTTTGGGCCAATGCTCAGACTCTGAGCATATATTCCTACTCACGTCAAAGCTGCTGTTTTGAGCTTGGCCAGTTTGTGTAGGATGGCGTGAAGGCTGGGCAGCTAAACCAGCAACCCACTCTAGCTATTAAGCCCTAACCTTCAGATGCACAGCTTGGACCTCCAACTCTCAGTGTCTCACATCCGCCTCCTGTACGTGCAGAGATGATTCAAGCTCCACTGGAGGTCTTCTGGTTGGCATAGAAAGGCTCAGATGAAGTCACCCTCTTCCACTCCAACTGTCCTCGCTGGGACTCTTAACAGACCTCTTTCAAACAGCGTTTGATGCTGGAGCTTTGTTATCCGCTTTGTTGGCATTTTCAGCACTTGGACCTCAAAATAGTCTGCCCTCTTACAGCCCTTTAATGTTCATTGTTGGGCGAGTCATAAAACCCCCAAATCAAACCCCATTTTACACCACCCAATTCGTCCCCCACACATGACCACTGCCAACCAAGCAGAGGGAAAAATAATATACACCAAGCACATGAGACACTGTCAAACAGAAAGAAATGACTATCTCCCATAAACCAGGAGCTAGGGGACAATGACATGCAACATGTTTTATTGCTCACTTGCTTTTCTCATCCCCAAGAAGTACCAAGCACTGTGTTTTCGGATAGCAGCAGTATTCACTTCTTCCGAAGAGAAAATTAAAGTCCAAACCAACAAACAAAAATGATGCAGTGTGCCCTAGGCAGGCCAAGCAAACAAAACAAAAACAAGGATCTGCCATAACTCCTAACTGAGAAACACAAGAAAAAGGTTTTCAAACATATTCGTGGCATCTCCTTCCTATCTCTGCAACTCCAACATGAACAAGATCAGGCAATCCTGGTTTACAACAGGGGGTCACCAACCCGTCGATCGTGAGCTACTGGTCGATCTTTGGGACTTTGCCGATCAATCAAAAGAATAATACAAAAAAGTATCATATTACATCACTGCCCTCCCACTCAACAGGCACGAATTTTGACCCCTGAACTGACCTGCATGCACCCAACCGGAAATCTGAACCTAGAATCCCAAAATCCATGCGAAGAAAACGGCGCACACACCTTGGCACACACCCTGGACTGGTCGCCAGTCAGTCGCAGGGCAGACAAACAAACATTCACACTCATGGACAATTTAGAGTTGACAATTCACCTAACAATACAACTCAAAATTAAGGCACAAAGACTTTATAGACGTATGCGCTGTATTGCGTAGATGTTGCGCAGGTTCATGGCCAAGACCAGCGATCCTGGCCTCAAAAAGATCGGTGACCACTGGTTTACAATATCTACACATAAGCTCACGCAAGAACACAGTCAGAGGCATGTCTTGTGTTAAGGATGGGTGGCGTGAAAGAGAGAGTGCTTACCGACAAAAAAAAAATCCTCCTCCAATCACACGAAAAGTACACTCAGCAGTGGCCCTGCTGGTGGTCACAGGAGAAAAACAACACAAAAATTAAATAATGACCTCACATAAGAGGTCACAACATTTCATACTCCAAAACCCAATCACAATTGACCTGGGATACACTGGTGGTCAGTCACATGGGATAGGCTTTATCCACACAAATCACTGCCCTCATAAACCACCAACCCTGACCATGGCCCACTCCCAAAGGAATGTGTTAAAAAATATCACCGCAGAGTCAATATACCAAGGGTGGACAAACTACGGCACAGGGAAAACATCCAGCCTGCCAAGCCTTTGAATGCGGCCTGCCAGATGCTTCCCAACGTGTCCTGGGTCTTCCCCAAGGCCTCCTACCGGTCGGACGTGTCCTGAACACCTCCCCAGGGAGGCGCCATGGAGGCATCCTAACCAGATGCCCGAGCCATCTTATCTGGCTCCTCTCAATCCGAAGGAGCAGCGGTTATACTCCAAGTCTCTCCCGGATGACAGTGCTTCTCACTCTATCTCTAACGGAGAGCCCAGCCACCCTGCGGATAAAACTAATTTCCGCCGCTTGTACACACAATCTTGTCCTATCGGTCACTACCCAAAGCTCATGACCATAGATGAGGGTAGGAACGATTGAGGCGGAGTCTGCAGTGCCCAATCCGTCTGTCCATCTCACGTTCCATCCTTCCCTCACTCGTGAACAAGACCCAGAGATATTTAAACTCCTCCACTTGGGGCAGGATCTCATCCCCGACCCGGACATGGCACCCCACCCTTTTCTGGGCGAGGACCATGGACCCGAACTTGGAAGTGCTGATTCGCATCCCGGCAGCTTCACACCAAACAGCGAACTGATCCAGCGAGAGTTGAAGGTCACGGCTCGATGAAGCCAACAGAACCGCATCATCCGCAAAAAGCAGAGACCCAATCCGCAACCCCTCGGCCACCAAACCGGAACCCCTCGTCGCCTTGGCTGCGCCTAGAAATTCTGTCCATGAAAGTAATGAACAGAATCGGTGACAAAGGGCAGCCCTGGCAGGGTCCAACCCTCAATGGAAACGGGTCCGACTTATTGTCGGCAGTGCAAACCAAACTCAACAATGGTCATACAGGGAACGAACTGCCTGAATTAGGTGGTCCGATACCCCATATTCCCGGAACACTTCCCACGGTACTCCCCGAGGAACACGGTCAAAAGCCTTCCCCAAGTCTACAAAACACATGTAGACTGGTTGGGTAAACTCCCATGCACCCTCAGGGACCTTGCAGAGAGTATAGAGCGGGTCCACAGTTCCACGAACAGGACAAACACCACACTGCTCATATTGTATGATACTTTTGCAAATAAAAAATAGGACAAATGATTCCAGGTGGACTGTTAGAATTAAAAGCAAAAATTCTGTGCATGTATCAAATATATAGTCTGGCCCCCCGGACAATTTTGTTAGGCCCACGAGTCAAAACGTTTGCCCACCTCGGCTCTATACAGTAATTCGCCTCATTTTCAGACTTGAGACTACACCCGTCCGTTACACTGTGGTCCACATCTCATGTCAGATCTTGGGCAACAATTATAATAACTAAATTACCATAACAAAATGAATGTTTTCAGATTGCATATCTTCCAGAAAAACATCAGTTGCTTGCCTTGATCGATTAATATGGTGGTCTATCGCAGTGGTTTTCAAACTGGGGGGTGTGCCCCCCAATGGAGGGCCTGGTGTTATGACAGGGGGGTTATGACACTTAACATACTTTGGAGATAAAACACTTCAAAATCATTTTATCTCCAAAAGTGGGGCGCTGCAGCAAAAGCTCTGTCCTAACATGGAACTGTGTTTTTTTTTAGGGCAGGTTGTGTGTTCACTATAATACAGTAAATATACAACAAGTGATGCTTGCTTCATCCACAATCATCCACCTTGGAAAATGCTTTTATTTTTTAAATGCCTCTTCCCACACCGTGTTGTACACCGCCTCTGGTGTTGTGTTTCATCTGATTTGACAGTACAAATAAAGGCAGTTGTTAAACAAAAGCAGTAGCTTGTGTGCAAAAAACCCGGAGCATTAAGTTCAGCACTGGCAGCGGATCTCGTTCAGATTTAACAAGGCCAAGGCACTCTTCTTTTCCCTTTTCCCCCAGTCATCAAGGAAAATCCACGTAATAAATTGTGCTATCAAAAGAGTGTGCCATGCTTTCATCTCCACTGTAATGGGCCCCTGGGCTGACAGGTGATGAAGGGTTAACGATAACGGAGGTTGATGTCTGTGATCACAGGCATCGGTGCACAATAGTGGAGAACAGAACTGGAGGACGTCTGAATGCAGACGGAGAGTCATATTTTCCTTTGTTCATAAAGGATGGAGGTTTACATTTTGCTTGAAAAGGCATCACTGTAATGCATGACACTTTCTATAAGTCTACAGTTAAAATGCCAAAGCATTTGGGGGGGTATGACTGTAGTCAATGACACCATGATAGATGACATCTCCATGCAAAGAAAGGAGGTCATCACTACAGTAGATTGAAGAAAGTGAATTTAGAAAACCGCTTTCAACAGAGACCCAGCTCCCCTGACTTTTTGAACCACCAAGTTGAAGATCCCGATAATTGGTGTATTTTTAGCCTTGTGACAAATCTTTTAAATCATTTCTGACACAAGATCAATCAACGCATCGTACGGATGCGAAATAGCAGCTAGTGTGCGTGCATTTCAACCTTCATCTCCTCGGTTTGGAGACATGTAAGCAGAGCGGCAGTTTTATCCGGAAAAGCCGAGCGATGCAAGGAAACGAGGGGTGTATATGGATGCATCACTAAATGCTGGCCTTTCATTCAGCAAGTGTAATCACATGGTTCGATATGTAACGGCACCGTGGCATTTAAGTGATATCCCTATTGTTTGCCTTGCATTTATCCATCCATCCATTTTCTCGACTGCTTATCCTGCTTAGTGCTGCAACCTGTTCCATGCTGGGGAGCTACATTTACACTATGCATTAACTGTTTACAAATAAATAAATAAAATAACTGCAGTAATCCCTCGCCACGTTGCTCTTTGAATTTTGCGGCTTGGACCTACCGTGTTTTTTCCTAAATATATTCATTATTAAGTCATGCTGTTTCGAATACAGCCATTTATTAGTCATATTTATCAGTCCAAGATTATGCACATTTAAGCAAATGTTACGTATTATTTGCCCAAAATATGCATTTTCAAGCATAAAAATGGCTAATTGAACTAAAATATAAATATAACCCATTTTGAAGATACATTCAAAGACATTGTGAAGCTCTGCGGTATTCTACCCTAGTCGCTAAATTTCATTATTTGATTTATTTTTGAGCAGTCCCGGGTGTACCCCGCCTAAAGCCAGCTGGGATAGGCTCCAGCATACCTGCGACCCTAATGAGGATAAGCGGCAAAGAAAACGGATGAATGGATTTATTACCGTATGACCCCACGACCATTGTTGTGTTGCCATTCCAGATGACATATATCAATCTAACATCATTTAAAAGGTAATCAATCGATTGTATTGATACCAGGAAAAAAAACATTAGATTTAAGCACGCCAGGCTTTTTATGAATGTGTGTTTTTTAGCACTTTTAATGAAAAAGACGTTAAGTGTTACTCCTGAAACCAGTATGATTTAAGTTGATTAGTCATGCCTGTTGAGTGGGGACGCAAGGATGACGTCATGTAAAGTCGACTCTTGCAGAGAAGCTTGATGCAAAACTCCGACACCTGCACCAGTCCAGTATCCGGGTATTTATTTCACAGTCAGACTAACAGAATATTTGGCTACAAATTGGCTGAATGGATTTAATGTAACTAAATCATTTTGGATTGTACTGTTGTATATGAACCGATATCGTACTTAAATTGTATCGCAACAACAAATCATGATTAAAGATCAAATCGTAATAAAAAACAATCGTTACTGTAATGTTCGGGGAGAAACACAAGCACCAGACATGACTGCCCAAATGTCATGCTTTTAGGGCAGGTTTGAATGATCTCACAATAGGCCGAAAGATCCCTAATAAAAATTCCTAATAAAAACAGGCTCCTGTTGCAGCCATAACCCACTCCAAGCTAAAACTCAACTCTGAACCCCCGACATCACTTCCTGTCTGCCCGCCACTCAACTCCCCTATTGACCAGAATCCATTTGTAGCAACACACCCGAGCACGAGTCTTCCATCCATTTTCTATGTCGCTTATCCTCATTAGGGTCGCGGGCGTATGCTGGAGCCTATCTCAGCTCACTTCTGGCGAGCGGCGGGGTACACCCTGGACCGGTCGCCAACCAATCGCAAGGCAGACAAACAATCATTCACACTCACATTCATATCTATGGACAACTTAGAGTCGCCAATTAACCTAACATGCCCCTCACAGACCCCACACAGAGACGCTCTAGGGAGATTTCAAACCAGATCTTCTGGAATACCCGACTGTGTGACCAACATGCCATGACCTACACTGCCTACTTCTGGGCGGGAAGCAGGGAGTGGACTGGTCGTCAGTCAATCACAGAGCACATATAGACAAAACGGTCTCCACAAAGACGTTTCCAAAGGAGACACACATGGATCTCCTGACTATGAGCCAGATGTGCTAACACTTAAGCTTGGTGATAAAAAAGCCCAATATAAAAGACAACAAGGCCAAAAAAGCTTCCGTAAGGCATGCTGGCCGCCGGAATCAGTCCCATCGGTGGAAGTGGTGAAGAAACTTGTTTTGTGAAAAGTTGCATGTTTGGAATTAACACAATTGTTCATCTACATGGCAGTAGTGGTTGCCAGATGTGTGCAGCATGGAGGTCTGTTTGTTTGTTTGTGCTCAAAATAACTTGAAAAGTTTTGAATGATTTTGGATGACATTTTCAGGAACTGGGATATGGAAGATTTTGGGGGTGATCCTAATCACTATCTGGATCCAGGAATTTTTTGAAGGATTCTTCAACATTGTGAGATAGGATCATTTTCTGCATTTGTTTATTTGTCCAGAGCTTGGAAAAGTGCTAGACAACAGCTTCTACAATATACAGTATCAAAGACAGCTCAAAAAAATGTATGGGGTTTTTATTTTGGTGAATCACAATATGGGGGGAACTACAGAATGGCGATTGGCACAAGTCTTTTCTAATCTGTTACGTGTTTGTGACAAAAACTGAGGAATAACTGTAATTATTTGTACATTTGTCATTGAAAAAATGCTCATCAAAGTGACAGTAGTCAAATAATACAAATCGAACATTTTTTGCCAAATTGAGGTTGGTTTTTAGTTTTATGTTTCGTGATTATTCGTGTGTGTTCCATGCTGAGCATATAAATAATAAACGATACAATTATATTTCCATATTTGAAATCCATTTGACATGCAGGCTGGTAAAAAATCATTCACGTGAAAAAATATGAAGAGCCGTTTGGGAGACAAGGAAGCTGGCCATGCAAAAAGAACCGGCTCACTTCAAAGAGCCGATATTCCCAACTATAGGTGCTCAACGCAAAAGCAGTGTAGTAAAAATACTAAGAGTAAGCGTAAACGCTGTGTTGGGGTATTCATTTGGATTTTTGTCTTTGAGGGCATGAAGGTTTAGATGCACACACACTTCCTGCCAATAATTCCTTCCGAGAAGGATGACACCGGATACGTGGATATTAAGTGGTCTATTTTTGGATAAGATGTTATAATTAAATGGGGCATCTTTCAGTTGAAAACTGCCCACTTTCCTCTTTTTATGTCTATAAACTTCACTGTCATTTCTCATTTTCTGTGTCGTTTGAGAAAAGTGGAAAGATAACATGGCTTCTGTCAGAAGCTTCGCTTGTACTCGTGTGCTTGTCTAGACAATTTTCCCTCTTGGTACAATCTGCCGATTCCCTGGAGAATCTGATGTATCCTCCTATCCTGGTGCTGTTTCATTCATTATTCTGCGAGCACATATGTCAGCAATGTTTCTAAATGGCAGTGGATATATGGTGGACATTTTTAAGATATTGTTTTTTTTTTCTGCAACAAGCTTGCTCAGTACTGTATGTCCACAATCTGGAATTTTTTCATCTTTAAATTGTAAATATGAGGGGAAAGCTGATGCTTTCTCCATGCATTCTTCATGCTGGTCACAGACTGATCATCCTAAATGACAACCGTGTGGATGTCGCTGCCACGTTGCCATCTTTGTGAACAATCACGTCTCCAATGAAGGTGAGCGTGAGGTGACAGTTAAATGTCCATTGAATTCCTCATTGATATGCATTTTCAATATTTTTACACATGTAAAAAACGATAGCCGTAAAACTGCAAAACATGTTTTGTGTTACCATTTTTCAATTTCTGGAATGGAATAATTGGATTTCAAAGACTTTTTTAATGGGAAAAACTGATTTGGTTAGAGTATGTTTTGGTTAGGGTGCAGCAATCTGATAAATAACAAACTTCAAGCAGTTCAAGTCGTAGAGAATGGAAACCAGAAGAGAAAGGCCAAAAAGCCAAACCCATACATGTACACTGACTAACACATTAGCGGTGTCTGGACTGGTCCACCATTAATAGAAGCCACTAAAATAGGTGATCCAGGGTCACCAGGGCAATAAAATACTGTATGTGTCTTATTCTTATATAATGACTCATACCATCACCGACTTATTTCCAAACAGAAATTACAACATACTCGTTGGCACTGAGCTGAACAGCCCGACATCTGTGGCAGAGCAAAGGACACTGAGGAGGCTCCAGTCCATCACAGACAACCAGCATCTTCCAATCACTTTCCTGCTCCACCCACAGATTAAGAAGATCATTCCTCCTCCACGCCATGCGGGTTTTCAACACAACAAATTTGGGGAGATAAAAAACGTTTTGCCTAATGATGGTTTATATTATAATGTTATCATATGATTTATGGTTTATTGCTTATGTGTTATTGTACTGCAATTTGGAAGTGAACAGTTACGTACAGTATAATGCTTGAATGATTCTATTCTATTGCCGTATTTGTGCTATTCTGTGATCACGTGATTAAGTTGATAACATGACATTCTTGGAGATGAATAAAGTATCTATCTATCAATCTATTGCTCCTTCAAAGTAGTAATACCCGCTTCTCAATATCCCTCTGATGCGATCTGCAGAGTACCGGTAGGTTTTGTTCACTTCATCTCCATGCCGCTGGTCCTATTTTTCTTTTAAGATAGCAGTAAGGCATCAGTAGATGTTTACAACCTGAATGTAGAATCCATTTTCTTTATCATCTTGCATGCCCCCTCCACTTCACTGCAGCATTTCTATGCATAACACGCACTGCATCCTGAAATAGCCGCAATGTTTTCTTATAAATGCAAAATGCACGCGTGCTCTGCTTCCGCGGTAGCATACTCGACCCTGTAATGACTTTATTAATTTAGTTTTTGCATGGCAACCATTACAATTATTACATATGTCATTGACACCAGAGCATTTCAGTTTTAACTACAGGAAAGCCGTTTGCGTGTGGCTATTTATCTTATCTCCAGTGGATCTGTTTGTTTTGTGAGAACCTCTAAGTGGAAATCCCAATGTGCAGATTTTGCCGCTGCTTGAGAGGAGTGTGCAGCACAGGTGCTGCAGGTCATGTATCGGAGCAGTAATTGAGAGCATGGAAATAATGAACATATGCATGAGTGCAGCTCAAGTGGCAACTTGTAGGGTAACACTCAGGAAAGGACCATAACGACCATCTGTTCCTCTTCAAAATATGGGTTGGGGTAGGAGTATTAATGACATGGATCAATGACAACATCAACAGGGTGTTTAAGGCTCTTGCACTCTTCCGGTAATGTTGCTATGGAAGGTGGTTCCTGGTTTACACCACCATCAGTTACAGCACCGAAGGCCCTGCTTACCACCACAAACCACTTTTCAAATCCAAAGTTTTTAAAGTTGTGGAAAACGCACACCTCAACTCCTCAAAAGCATCCAGCCGAAAGAACCATTCGAGCAAATAATAACAGTGATTATCCATCTGGAGTGGGCCAAAGAAGCTACATGGAAACAGAGCGGGGGAAAAAAGCTCTTGATGACCAATGCATCCCCCTGCTGTCCTCCGAACTGGAATGGACTTTGCAATTAGGAGTTTTACGGCCATCATGGGTGAAGACAAACTGAGTGAAAGATGAGTCAAAGTTTCTTTTGAAAATCATCCCATCACCATGCATTAATTGGGACTACTGTTCCCGACTGTTGCACAGGACATCTGCTTGCTGGCTGGCAGCTAACGCCAATGTCGTTTTTTGCAGTTTGGCACTTCACAGCTGAGCTTCAACGCTTAGGGAAAAACTGTGCTGAAGTGTCACGACTGATAATGCTCAGTTCACGAATTAACTGATTACACTATTTGCTAATTAAGTGATCACTGACGTAACTCATTCATTCATTCATTTTCTATACCGCTTATCCTCATTAGGGTCACGGGGATGCTGGAGCCTATCCCAGCAGACTTTGGGCGAACTGACGTAATGAAAACATATTTCTATTTGTATTTCTCCTCATTTTTCTACACTTTACCTTGCAGTTTGAGAATGGATGGATGGATGAATATGAACATAACCTCATGATATTATTACACGATTGCCCGTGCATCTGATTATTAGAACTGATAGCTTGCCTAGAAATGTGAAAGTCAAGGTGACAAGTAGAGCTGCAACGATTAATCGATGAATCAATTATTATTCGTTAATATCCAAATAATCGACAACTATTTTGGTCATCGATTAATCGTTTCATTTAAAAATGTACTGGAAATAACCAGATTTTAGCCACTCTAATGTAACTATTTTTTAAATTTTTTTAGTGATCCATGCAAAACTCGGGTGTGGGAGGAGTTCGGTGAGGCAATGGAGCACGACTTTCGGTCGGCCTCGGTTCTGGGAAATTGTCCGACACCTCAGAAAGGGGAAGCAGCCCCCGGTTCACACTGTTTACAGTGCGGACAGGTCTTGCTGACCACGACTGTGAATATAGTTGGTCGGTGGAAGGAATACTTCAAGGCCCTTTTCAATCCCACTGAGATGCCTTCCGTAGAGGAAGCAGAGTCTGAGGATACGTACGTGGACAGTTCTATCACCGTGGCTGAGGTAATTGGGGTAGTCAAATCACTCCCCAGTGGCAAGGCTCCGTGGGTCGACGAGTTCCGCTTGGAATTCCTCAAGGCTCTGGATGTTGAGGGACTGTGTCGGTTGACACGCCTCTACAACATTGCATGGAAGTCAGGAACAGTACCTCTGGATGGGCAGACCGGGGTGGTGGTCCCCATTTTTAAAAAGGGTGACCGGAGGGTGTGTTCCAACTATAAGGGGATCACACTCCTCAGCCTCCCTGGGAAAGTCTACTCCAGGGTGCTGGAGAGAAGGGCATGACCGTTAGTCGAACCTCGGTTACAGGAGCTGCAATGTGGTTTTCGTGCCGGCGAAACAATGGACCAGCTCTACATCCTTGCAAGGGTACTCGAGGGTATGTGGGAGTTTGCCCAACCTGCCTACATGTGCTTTGTAGACCTGGAAAAGGCATTCGACCGTGTCCCTCGTGGTGTCCTGTGGGGGGTGCTTCGGGAGTACGGGATTGGTGGTACCGGACCGTCGTGGTGAAGAGAGAGCTGAGCCGGAAGGCAAAGCTCTCTGTTTACGGATCAATCTACGTTCCCACCCTCACCTATGGTCATGAGTTATGGGTCTTGACCGAAAGAACGAAATTGCGGATACAAGCGGCGGAAATGAGTTTCCTTCGTAGGGTGGCTGGACTCACCCTAAGAGATAGGGTGAGGAGCTCGGCCATCCGGGAGGAGCTCAGAGTAGAGCCGCTGCTCCTTCACATCGAGAGGAGTGAGGTGGCTCGGGCATCTAGTCCGGATGCCTCCCGGGCGCGTCCCTGGTGAGGTGTTTCGGGCATGCCCAGTCGGGAGAAGGCCCCCGGGAAGACCTAGGACACGCTGGAGGGACTATGTCTCACAGCTGGCCTGGGAACGCCTTGGTGTCCTCCCGATGGAGCTGGAAGAGGTCGCTGGGGACCAGGAAGTCTGGACTTCCATACTGAAGCTGCTGCCCCGCGACCCGGACCCGGATAAGCGGAGGAAAATAGATGGATGGATGGATAGTGATCCATTGAAGCAGACATATTATCTTTTGTGTTTCAGGCAAAACAAGGTACTTCACACACATCACCTTTCACTTTGGAAAAGAGCTATCAACATTGTTGCCTCTTTTTGATATCTTGCAAAGCAAACCACTGCAGAGATGTGTGCGTAGAGCGTGCGTAAAAGCATTCCCACGCAAAGTAAATCCCATACTTGTACTTGTGCTTAGGAAAACGTCTACATTTCTGCCCTCTCTCCATTATCTCTTACCATGCATACACAAAATCCACTGATAGAACAGTAAAACTGCATGAGAGTGTTTGTGACGTTTGTCAACTGATGGTTTATACTTTGCTACTTCAATTTCGGTGACTGAGCTCTTCCTCTTTGCTATGATTTTTGGACGGAAAACATCCATTCATGCATTCTGTAAGGGATTGCTGCAAAGACGGGAACATTTAAAAGTGTCTTTTTAAAAATCCGAATAATCGATTAATTGAAAAAATATATATTGAAAACTATCTCTGTAAATATGTGAATATTCTCATTCATGCAGGGCATTATTCTTAGGGCGTTAGATCGATGGCAAGTGGATTGTTCAAGTTGTTTTAGAGGGCGTTGTGCCCCTCAACCAGGCAGGCTTTGTTAGTCATGCTCATGGCTTAACAGGACAGCTCTAGTCTGAGGGGACGGTGCGGGATCCAAAGTATTTATCCAGCAAGGTAGAGGCCCACCCAAACAAGTACAGTTTCACTCTTTCGTGCTGCAAAACCAGAGGCGTTAAGATACAATGGGGTTGGTTCTCGGTCAGACTCTGGATCCTTCACCATCCCCTCAGATAGCTGTCCTATCTAGTCATGAGCATGAAGTGATAAAGGCTGCTCAGATGAAAGCACAAGTACTGTAACTTCTCTTAAAATTGTCCTTTCATGTATAAACAGGTTGCAATGAAACAAGTAGTCATGAAAACCGGTGTTGGTCAACGTCCTGCGTAAAACTTCATATTTCATGTCATATACTGTATTTTCAGATGCATAAGTCAGACTTTTTTCATAGTATGGCTGGTGCTGCGATCAAAACATATATAATTGAACTCCCGCAAACCTAATGAGGATAGAAAAAGGATGAATGGAAATAATTTAACAAGATTTTAATGCTAATTCCCACTGACTGCAAGGAGTGAACATAATCGTTGGCAGTCGCAAGAGGGTGCTTGTGACAACTGTACTGTACGCTGCTTCCATACGCCTGAAGAAATCACCTGCAACATTAACTTAGAATTAAATGGAGAAGATTGAGCGCAAACAAAATGCCACCAAAAAGAAAATCCAAACTGCAGGTAGTAAAATATGAAGCCAAAAACAATAATCGAGTTGCAGAAAGACTGTTAGGAGTAAGCAAAAGACATGTGAGGGACTGGCGACATGTATTTTGTTCCCCTAAAAACATCAAACATGTGTAAATGAAGTACACCCTATTCTTGAGGAAACGTTCTGATGCTTTGTTGTAAAAGTCTCATCACCTCCTGGTGAGCTTACTTCTTATTAATTATAATCCTCCGTTTTGACAGTTAAACTCATGCATTCATTTAGCAGATCATAAAAATATCTTAATGCATATGACTTTCTGAAGAAAAAAAAATAAAACGCTGGCTTTTCCGCTCTAAAGAAAGACGACAGTGACAAGAACCTTCCAGCTCACGTGCGCCCCCACATCTTCAGGATGTGCAAGCAGCTCTGGTATGACATTTCTGTGTATTTTATTAGCAAGAACAATGATGTCACACTTACATTAAAGATATTGCACCGGCTGTAGAAAGTCATGGTGTCTAACAAATGTTTTGCAAAATTATAGTCCTGGTAACATGCTAACAAACTTCAACTGGCAGGTGCCATGAGCCAACCCACTGACTGCACTCAGACGGTAGGCTGGGTTTGTGCACTAAGCCAAGGAGAGACACTGGCGGCAGCATCACTGTAGGTTTTAATTAGGTTTATTTGAATTAGGTTTTTGACCAGGAGCTCAAAGACAGCTGGACAGGGCCGTGGAAGGTCCTTACCCCCCTTACCAGGATTGGTATCTGCTCCTTTGTGCAAGGAGGATGAGCACTGCCAGAGCCCTACAAAATAACCTCCAGCAAGCCACTGGTGTGAATGTTTCGGACCAAACAATCAGAAACAGGCACCATGAGGGTGGCCTGAGGGCCTGACGTCCTGTGGTGGACCCTGTGCTCACTGCCCAGCACCATAGAGCTTGATTGGCAATTGCCACAGACCACCAGAATTGGCAAATACGCCAGTGGCACCCTGTGCTCTTCACAGATGAGAGCAAGCGCAACCTGAGCACAGCCGTGACAGACGTGAAAGGGTCTGGAGATGTCGTGGAGAACGTTATCCTGCCTGCAACATCATTCAGCATGACCGGTTTGGTGGTGGGTCAGTGATGGTCTGTGGAGGCATATCCCTTGAAGGACACACAGACCTCTACAGGTTAGATAATGGCACCCTGACTGCTATTAGGTATCGGGATGAAATCCTTGGACCCATTGTTAGAACCTACACTGGTGCAGTGGGACCTGGGTTCCTCCTGGTCCTCGACAATGCCCGACCTCATGTGGCTAGAGTATGCAGGCAGTTCCTGGAAGATGAAGGAATTGATACCATTGACTGGCCCCCACATTCGCCTGACCTAAACCCAATGGAACACCTCTGGGACATTATGTTTAGGTCCACCCGGCATCGCCAGGTTGCTCCTCAGACTGTCCAGGAGCTCAGTGGTGCCTTAGTCAAGATCTGAGAGGAGATTCCCCTAGGACACCATCCGCGGTGTGATTAGGGGCATGCCCCGACATTGCACATGGGGGCCACACAAACTACTGAGAATCATTTTGAGTTGCTACAGTGACTTTTTGGCAACGTGGACCAGTCTGCTGCATCAATTTTTTATTTTTGGGGTGTCTTTGATTTCCCCCCTCTACAGGGTGATCATTTTCATTTCTATCAAATATTGTGGCATCATTTTGTTACTAATACATCACCTACTTATTATCAGGAAAGATATTCAAGATCATTTTCCCCACGTTTAGATCTGATGTGTTTTCAAAGTGTAATTTTTTTGAGCAGTGTAAATAGTGAAAAAGATTCAGTCGACAGTTTCAAGGTTCTTGGTGTCACTTCAACTGAAAAAAACTGAAGAAGAGATAAGGAAATAGGCGTGATGCATACTAACGGGGAAGGCTGTGGAAGCTGCAAGATGAGGATCGCAAGACGTAATTCATCTGTGGATGGGCCGGAAGTGCCTTCGTGAGACTGCAATGGTTTGTTCTCAGACTTACGAGGATGCCGACAAATAACTAGACATTCATTCATTTTCTATGCCATTTATCTTCATTAGGGTCGCGGGGATGCTGGAGCCTATCCCAGCTGACTTTGGGCGAGTGGCGGAGTACACCCTGGACTGGTCGAGAGTGACATACAGGGAACATAGAGACAAACAAACATTCACAATCACATTCATACCTATGGACAATTTTGATTCGCCAATTAACCCAACATGCATGTTTTTGTAATCTGGGAGGAAACCGGAGTACCCGGAGAAAACCCACAAGCCCATAAGCCCATGTAGAGGCATATGGTAGTAAAATCACCTCCCTTTGGTGAAATATCCGCTTTGCACGTATCGCAAGTCGCCCTGTCATCCTGTCTTGGGAAATGTCACCAAATATTGAAAAGTTTGTATCGGCTACACTGCTGCCACGCATCTTGGCGATATCGTTCACGCCAACTGGAATCACCACAGGAATGGTTTCTGTTTTCAATTTGAATCACAAGTTTTGGCAGGTAATTGTTTATGGTATTTTTAATTTTGATTTCATATAATTCACCGCAGATTTCCAATACTTAAAGTGATTGTTAGGATTTTTTGACATTAAGTTGTATGACATCACCATCATTAGTGTAGTACATCAACAGTGACTTAAGTTCAGTTTGGATTTTGGTGAGTAGAGTAATAGATTTACATGACAAGTAGTAGATTTAATAGATTTACATGACAAACATGCCTCCCCGAAAAAAATCTGATCCCACAAGCCGCCCAGCTTTACTTTTTACAGAACAATGCACAGTCCGTAGCGTTCATTAACACGAAAAGCCAAGCAATTTGTAAGGTCTGATTTTTCATGGAGGCATGTTTGTATAGAAAACCGAATAGAAATATTTTATAAAATGATAGAAACAAAAATGATTACAGAAAAGAAGCAATTTTGGCATTCAGTCTAGGGATGCTCCGATGCATTGGCCACCGATTAGTATCGGCCAATTTCCGTATAAAAGACATGATGCTTTTCCAAGCCCATGACAACACAAAAATACCTTAATCTGAATTGCAAAACATATTTTAAACCTCGTTAAAATCCCGTATTGTTCTGTTGCACAGACAACACATTTTGTAAAAATAAGACGAGGTGACGCCCTATCAACAGTTTGAAATGAAGTCTGCGTGGAACGTCCTCATCAGTGCCATCCATCCATTTTCTTCCGCCTGTCCGATCCTCATCAGCGTTTTACATGAAATATCCGCAGAGCCCAAGGACACACAAGCACGTCTACAAGCTTTACACACACGATACAATATGGCACCTTCCACCGTCCGTGACATATATAACGCTGTAGTCACAGAAAGCTGAAAACCAGAGTTCATAATAGTATCCTTATCACCTTGTGGCGAGGGAGGTGACAAAACCGGAGTGTAAATACGGCCAGCACAAAGTGAAGAACCTGTAAAAGCATATGAGCCTTGTGAGAACACCTAAAGGTGACCCATCCATCCAGCCCTTGTTCTGCTTGAAGTGGACTGAATGCGTCATTATCGTTCATTTACATAAAAGGATACGCCAGTATCTTTCATCTGCTGGTCTTAGGGAAAAAGTCAGCACCGGTTGATAAAACCCAAAAGTTTGTCAAGTGATCCATGTCACATTAGAAGCAATGTGGCACTAAAACTATGCAATATGCTACATACGACACATGTACTTGTGTAATAAGATCTTATTCTAGAGGTAGTGGAATGTACTGTATAATGGAAGAGATACGCGGGATTAAAACCTCGGGGTGGGTTGGGGGCATTGGGGTGCGTGCATGCGTGTGTGTGTGTGTGCGCGTGTGTGGGTGCACATATACACCCACTTCAACACATAGATTCTCTTTTGAGTTTCAGTACTGACGGGCGAAACACGTACTTGAGGCGGTTTGGAAAGCTTACATCCAGGCCATAAATGAGACCAGAGCACGGCAAAGCCATTATGACAAAGCCAAGGTTGTTAAGGACCTCCAATCACAATTCCCTTGCAGTCCAGTTTCACATCACCACCCATGTCTGTGGCTGTGATGTCCTTCTCTGCACCCTCAGCGGCGGAGAAGGACATCTAACAGTCAATTAAGAAAAATAAGACAAACTTGACTTGTCTGTAATGATTCAACGGAAATTGTTGTATGTTGACAAACAGAAAGTTAATGACGTGCCGGCAAAGCCACCCTGACACGTGCAAGGGACTGATTCTGGACCTCAAATGCCACGCCCGACCGTAAGTGGGTGCGTGGGAGCTTGACAACTCATTCATTACAAATTGTGGAAAAAAAAGGGCAACTCATATACAGTCCCTTAACAATATATGTTGGTGAAATTGAAAATAAAATACAATAGTAATAGCTTGCAAATGCATTTTCTTAAGTTCATTAGTGCCAAGGGTTGCCTGGTAGCATGACAAATCTACCCACAAAACTTCAATATTATGTTGTAACACTACAAAAAACACCACAGCATGACCGTATTTAACCAACTCCGATAGGAAACAAAATTCACCTGCCTTAAGGATTTGAACGCAGCTCAGAACGGTTGTTAATTTTAGGTGGATTCTAACAAAAACCCAAACCCGTGTGTCGTTATCCATGCATTTTCTACACTGCTTATCCTCATTAGGGTCGCGGGTATGCTGGAGCCTATCCCAGCTGATTTTGGACGGGAGGCGGGGTACACCCTGGACTGGTCGCCAGGGCAGACAAACAAACACTCACACCTCTAAAGGACAATTTAGAGTCGCCAATTAACCTAACATGCATGATTATGGAATGTCAAAACCGGAGTACCCGGAGAAAACCCACACACGCACGGGGGTAACATGCAAACTCCACACAGACATGCCCAACGGGGATTTGAACCCTGAACCACATGACTGCGAGGCCAACATGCTACCCATTAATCCACCGTGCAGCCCGTGTGTCATTATGGCAGTCTTCAATGCTTGGAGAACACGCATATGCATATGCCCAGTTGGTCTTCATTGTTTAGACAATTATTCACTGAATATTGCACTAATAAGATGTCAACGTGAATCCTTTTGTGAGATTCAAGTAAACAATACTTCAATTAATATTTGTTATTATTTGATTTAGCTGTGTCCACTGGATGTTGGCGCCTTCATTTTGTTTTGTTCCTCTTTTCTGTAATTTTCTGCAGTTATGGCCCTTCCACCCCCACGTCAGAACTGGAGTTGTGGGGAATCTCCCAGGGAATCAGTAACCTTCTGCCAGAGGGGAGTGGCTCAAATAGTCCATGTCCAGGGTGGGAAGGGTCAGCAAGTATCCGGCCTGCTCGCCCCCGAGTTCTGGAGACGTACAGGTCCCGGAGAGATGGAAGGCTGCAGCCGATCACCTTCTCGTACGATGCGCTGCAGTATGTGTTTGTCCCTGGCAGTGGCCCCAGCGAACAACACTGTGATGGAGGAGGTGACGATGGACTCAATAATGGCCGTGTAGAATTGCACCATCGTCTGGACAGGCAGCTTGGTTTTCCTCAGCTGCCTCAGGAAGTACATCCTCTGCTGAGCCTTCTTGATGAGGGAGCTGATGGTCTGCTCGTTCTTGAGGTCGTGGGTTATGTTAGTGCCCAGGAAGCGGAAAGAGTCCACAGTTGTGATGGGGGAGTCTGTCAAGACGAGGGGGGGCAGGGGGGCTTTGACTTTCCCTGAAGTCCCCAAACATCTCCACTGTCTTCTGAGCATTGAGCTCCAGGCTCCAGAGTGTTATAGAATAAAGATGGATTGATGGAATAACATTTTGGGCCCGCTTGTCGCCAGTGTGATCTACAGTCAAAAACGTCAACGGGCTGTTTTTGAATAATTACGGATTTGTCAAATCAAAAGATTGTGGGGGTGTGGAAATAGTTATTTGCATACAGCTGCTGCCAGAAATGAAATGATACGTCGCAAATTATTAAGTTTCCTTTCTTCATCAGACAGCACGTGTTACGTAATGTCCTGTAAAAGCTTTCACTGAACGTGCCACAGTCGTATTCATAACTGCATCTAATGGGGCATGTTTCCTGATGATAAAAAACCGAAGGGAAGAATGTGCCGTCATGATGAATGTTCAGTGGTTAGCCTTGACTAAACAGCGAATCGGGCTTAAAGCAAGTTTCCTTAGCACAGTGCATGTCCCACGTCTTCAAGCAGTTCCATCAGGCTGCATATGTCGTTACTGTCAACTGAATAACAACACATTAGTTACATTTTGTCACCGAATTCTTTTCAGAACCTTCATGGACAGAATTTCTAGGAGGGAGTCCAGCTTGGTGACCTTAGGATTTCATCCCTGCTATTTGCAGACGATGTGGTCCTTATGGCCTCATCAGTCTGCGACCTTAAGCGTTTTCTGGAGCAGTTTTCAGTGTGAAGCTTCTGGGATGAGACTCAGCACCTCTGAATCCGAGGCCATGGTTCTCAGTCAGAAACGGGTGGACTGTACCCTCCGGGTTGGGAGTGAGGTCTTGCCTCAGGTGGAGGAGTTCAATTATCTCAGGGTCTTGTTCACGAGTGAGGGAAGGTTGGAGCGTGAGGTCGACGGACAGATTGGTGCAGCGTCAGCAGTAATGCGGTCGCTGTACCGGACCGTCGTGGTGAAGAGAGAGCTGAGCCGATGGATCTACGTTCCCACCCTCACCTATGGTCATGAGTTATGGGTCATGACCGAAAGAATGAGATCGCGGATACAAGTGGCGGAAATGAGTTTCCTTCATTGGGTGGCGGGACTCACCCTAAGAGATAGGGTGAGGAGCTCGGCCATCCGGGAGGAGCTCAGAGTAGAGCCGCTGCTCCTTCACATCGAGAGGAGCCAGTTGAGGTGGCTCGGGCATCTAGTCCAAATACCTCCCTGGGACCTCCTTGGTGAAGTGTTTAGGGCATACCCAGCTGGGAGAAGGCCTAGGACTCGCTGGAGAGACTTATTTTCACAGCTGTCCTGGGAACGCCTTGGTGTCCTCCCGGTGGAGCTGGAGGTCGCCGGAGACCCTAGAGTCTGGGGTTGCCGGAGTCCGGACTTCCCTACTGAAACTGCTGCCCCCAAAACCCGGACCCGGATAAGCAGAGGAAAACGGATTGGAATAGTTACATTTTGTTGAATAGTTTGTTTATAAAAGTAGTTATTTTAAACAGGGAAACCTAAACTGTCTGAAAACAATAAACAGTTATTGTCCACATTATAACCCGCCTCTTCCTGCTTCGAGTACTAAAATGTACCACGCACCCACACACTAGTTAAGGTTGTTTCTATCACTGACTGTGTACCCTATCATAACCACATAATGAGTCCGAATTGGGTTGAAAACGTTTGGTAACAATGCAAGCCGGGAGGGATTTGCATAGTCTCTTTAAGTGAAAAAATGGGGAGGGGTGCTGAAATGTTTTCAGCCTGCCTCAGACTTTTAAAATGATCCCCAAAAAATAGACGATACATATACACATGGGGGTGCACGCACTTTTTCAGCATGCAAGTCACACGTCGACATATAATATGTATGGTATAAAAAACCTAACCGCTACATTTTGAAACCACTATACTAAATACTAATGGTAGGGGTAGCTGGAAAGTTTGCATGAAATCAATTCAATATGGCAATACATTTAATTACACATAATTCCCCGATAATACAGTCAAAATAGATACATAGTGTTCATTGGACACAATTCATGTATTACGTCCAGTTAGCTTTTGCTAATTTGCCTTGCATTACAGATACAGAAATGCAAATGATTATGCAAAAAAACAATGCAGCTGAAGTCAAGGCAACATCTAAAAAAGTTTTTGCAATGGGCACATTTCATTTAACACAAATTTGTCTGAATTTGTATCAAAATTATAACAATTTAGAACAAAAAAAGAAACATTTTATGTAAAAATGTTTGCTCAGCAGTAGTTGTGGGCACCCCTATGTAGTCAGAATGGTACAATCTTGATCACGCTACATTTTTATGTGATATTTGGTCAAATTGCCAGGCCAATCCCATTCCAACAAATCTAATTTCTAATAGTCAACTATTTTTAAAACACCCCCAGTAGAAGCCTGGAGTTTGTTTTCAATAGAGAAGATTATTATGCGCCGCTCAAACTCAACACAAACACAACATCATCAAAGCTCACCTGTATGCATTCACAGGCAGCGCCAGCATTTGCAAACAACAATGAGGTGAACCAAGAACGTGGAGAATTTCAGCGTATTGGAGGCAGCATCGGAGAAAGCTACAGGTAACCGTGACTCCGAGCACGCAAGGATGCAGGAAAAAGTGCTTGGAGGAAAACAACGAAACGCAGCAAACTAAACGTACAAAAATTGTCCATGGGCGTGCATGTGAGTGTTCATGGTTGCCTATGTGCTGTGTGATTGACTGTTAGGGGACTAGTCATGCATCTACTGACATGTCATAGATCATATGTCAAAACGATCTAAGTATAGGGAGCTGTATACAGGCGGTCCTGTTTATGGCGTTCCGTGATATGCCGTTTTGTGGTTACACGCTCCCATAAATTATTTGGAAAAGTCATTTTAATCCGTAAACGCAAGACCCGCTCAAGATCTAGTCGAAGCGCCAAGCACCGTGGAAGATCCGCTCAGTACCGGACACACTTCTAGCTTGACTCATGTCACCAAAGTTCTGGTGGGAAGCGCCATGGCTGCACTCAGGATGGTATTTGCCAAACAAAACTGGTACTTACCCTGTCATACGAGGTAACGTGTCAGTGGAGAAGAGAGAAAGTTGAGGCTTATCCCGCGCAATGAGCCATATGGTGTACTGCCCGCTTTGCTTGGGGTGCAGGTACAAGGCCATGTCCAAGCTACAGGGGGTCGGGCCACTCCACAGCCATGGACTCAGGACCCAGGGGCCCCCAAAGGAAGAACCATTCACCCACAAAAACTGACCTAAAGAGGAGGGAAAAACACAAGACCGAGAACGCAATCAGAAGAACTGAAGTGTAAAAACAGACTTAATAATGTTAAAAATAACAGACTTATTATTGCTAAAAATAGCGATGTCTTTTAAGCATGGCCTGAGCTGAGGGTCTTGATTTAAACTACTTTGAAGGGAATGTGAAAATGCATGAGAAAAAACTCCCAACGATCCCTTCAACAGAGAAAAAGTTAAAAAAGGGTCTGCAGATGAGAAATCAAAGCAATAAAATGTATTATTCTTTTCCTTGCATTGATACACTATGAAGCCTCATTTCACTTTCAAATCAATTGTGCTCATTCAGGCAGGAAGTGTGTGTGTGTGTGTGTGTGTGTGTGTGTGTGCCGAGATGCACAGAGAGTTGAACTTGAAAGGAAAATCCATTTTTAATGCACCCTGCTAAGGAATGCACCGTTGATGAGTTGAAGTTAAAAATGCAAAGCCAAATCCGACAGAATTAATAGATTTCATGTCCTCGTGAGGCATTCAAGACGAATATGCCGTGACATTCTCGATTATTTTGTCGTCACCGGGCTGTGTTGAGCAACTAGATAATGGAAATAGTTTTTAACGTAAAGTTAATTTACTTTCATTCCCTTTCAGGTTTGTTTACTCTCTCACTTCTCCTCTTGATAATGGCGAAGCCGTCTTATCGAGCGTCAGATTGTATTCAAGTATACTTCTCAAACCAGGACAAACGCCTCCTGGTGCATGTCAGCAGCACCATATTAGTTGGGCAATATGCAAATTCACGTGTCGGACCGGGATGCAAAGCATGTGAAAAGGCCTTGCAAAATGTTTGTTGTCGCTCAACTATGTCTTAGGGAGGATATTTCCCATTATTGCATCATCACGAGGTAATTAATCATTAGTCAACTGGTACTCATATCAACCTGCAGTGTTAGATCCCAGTCCTATTCAATTCCTTATCAGGTCTGATTAGCTGTGCCGTCTTACATTTGCAAGGAATCACAGATTATGCTAATTACCGCTCAATCACCTGCTGCCGGCAATCTAATTAATGTGTGCAACCTGCAAACGGAAGGGAGCATAATATATGACGTGCTAATTGAGAGCATCTGACACAATCAGTTCCGCTCCGCCGCTCCGCCGTACGGCCACATCGCATGCTCCCAAATTCTCAAAGTCCCAATTCATCAAGTGCGAGACAATGATTAGTGTTAGGCAAGTGACTTCCAAAATGTAATACTTCAAAGGTCAAACACAATCGCGGGAGAGCGATTGTGGAAATTCCGGAGCATGAAAAGATTTTTGAAGGAAATGATTCAAATAGAGGGTGAGGAGCTCGGCCATCCGGGAGGAGCTCAGAGTAGAGCCGCTGCTCCTTCACATCGAGAGGAGCCAGTTGAGGTGGCTCGGGCATCTAGTCCGGATGCCTCCCGGGCGCCTCCCTGGTGAGGTGTTTCGGGCATGCCCAGTCGGGAGAAGGCCCCCGGGAAGACCTAGGACACGCTGGAGGGACTATGTCTCACAGCTGGCCTGGGAACGCCTTGGTGTCCTCCCGATGGAGCTGGAAGAGGTCGCTGGGGACCGGGAAGTCTGGACTTCCCTACTGAAGCTGCTGCCCCCGCGACCCGGACCCGGATAAGCGGTGGAAAATGGATGGATGGATGGATGGA
>QODF01000016.1:642001-670443 GCA_024372805.1 Oostethus manadensis
GGGGGGGGGCACAGAAAATCATTTTATCTCCAAAAGTGGGGCGCTGAAAAAAAACTTTGGGAACCACTGGTCTGAACGGTTTGACGATCGCGGCCATGATCAAGTAAAAAAATGGCAACCTTCGAAGTGTGAAATGACTTACTTCTGTGAAATGGACAATTGAGACTTCCTTCTCTTAACGAGTCTCTCCCTCGCTTGCAACGTCCTTTCGGTTGTGCAAGTCACCTACAAGGATACAAGTAAGGAGTGGTTCTCTCATCTTTATTAGCGCTTCATTTAACGCTAGGATTTCATCGTTTTGTTAGATGTGTATGCATCTACATCACGTTCTGACTGCTTATTGGATGAGCAAGGAAGGGGGGGGGCAAAGTGGGACACAAAAAAGTAAGCAAAAGGGCTCTTTTGATGCTAAAGGTTGCTCACCTCTGGCTAAGTTAAGCAAGAATGTACAAAAAAATTAAAAATAAATACACATTCAGAACACACATTCAAAGATGTCATATGTAGTACTCTAGACTGGTCACTAGATGTCAGTATAGTAACATTAATGGGGGAATAGCCACCGCAGGAAGTACGTTGTCCATAAAAACAAGGAACTCTACCAATAATAATATGTCAGTCTATGTTACGGCTATGTTATTTATGACTGTTTTATTTATTTTTTTCATCCATCCATCTATTTTCTTTGCCGCTTATCCTCATTAGGGTCGCAGGTCTGCCACAGCCTATCCCAGCTGACTTGGGGCGGGAGGCGGGGTACACCCTGGACACTCAATCGCAGCGCAGACAAACAAACATTCACACTCACATTCATTTCTATGGACAATTTAGAGTCACCAATTAAGCTAATGTTTTTTTGGACTGTGGGAGGAAGAAAACCGAAGAAAACCCACACAAGCACGGGGAGTACATGCAAGCTCCACACAGAGACGCCCGACGGAGATTCAAGCCCAGATCTCCTGACATGCTACCCACTCAGCGCGGCCCTTTTAGTAGTTTCAGAACTACTACTAATTGTTTACATTATGGACGTCCAATATTGGATTTTTGCTGATATCCAATATGCCGATACCGTCCAATTCTCAATTTCCGATTCCGCCATCAACCGATATCGATACAGATATGTGTAAAGTCACTTATCCCCTGTCGTGGAAGACACACATATCTTTTGTGAAGCCAATGGATACAGCCTCAGAAATTAGCATCTCAACTTGGCTGTAAACAACATTGTAAAACTCGGGTAAGCAAACATCTGACAAATACTTGCGATTGAACATGGCAAGATCTGTCGTCTTGCTCTATAGAAAAGGGTTAGTTATCCACTGCGAGACTCTATGATTTTTCGGTTGATGGCTTTTGCCCTGTGGTGGTCTTTGTCATATTTTTGTTTTGCAGTCATTGCAAAACACAATTTAATATGCGAAGGAGACACTTGGAAATAATTCCAAACCACAGAGATAACCTTAGTCAGGCACAGAGCGAGCAAGCTTATTACTGCAGGCATGTTTACAAGCTTCACGACGTGGTTTGATGAGGTCATCATTTGTAAATATCTCCATCGCAGGCCTAAATACAGCAGTTCAAAAAAATGTAAATTGGTTTTCATTATTGTAAAAATCCTGATATTTACAGATGTCACATTCTTCTGCCAACATCCCTTAAATACCGTGTTGCTTGCGAGCCATTGAGAAAACGGTAGCGCTTCCTTTGGCAGGAGCCAATCACAAGCTATCAGTGCACTCACAACGAGCTGGTCAAGTAGGGCCAAAAGTAGGGTTGATGTTACTTCATTATCTGTTCCACATTCTAGATATAAATGATGGAACATGATACTGAACTTTAATTCTATGCATTCAGGGTAATTGATGGAGGTCAGAATTTGTCTCGTACCGTGTATCAGATATACATACATATGTCTAAGTGGAAACTGTAACCCCACTTTTGGCCCACCCTGTATCCAATACCCAATATATAATTCAATAACAATCCAATAATAGTGGCATAATAATGCAAGCGTTAAGGTTACTAGAGGGGTATTATTCATGTCTAGAGGGCTCTGATAAGATTGTATTGTAAACAGGATTTTTATGCTCCAACTATGAAATTATCCTATTTATAAATAAGGAATCCTACTTTGCGAGAATTCACTTATCACCATTTTCCGTGAGAAACCCCAATCTGTCACCCTCCAATAAAACAAAGTTTGATGTTCAGAACCTACCTAAACTGCCGGTCCCTGCCTACTGTCAATCACTTTTATATTGCCAGGGACTGAAAGAGGTGCCAACAAAAAATGAAGACAAGGCCCCGAAGTCTAAACTTTAAAGCGCCACTGAAATTGACAGCTGCCCACATGAACAAGACAAATGCTTTCTGGTCAGACGGGACAAAGGATAAGCAATTGGGCCACAATGGAGGAGTGAAGGTGAGGATTTCAAATCGGAGAGCAGAGTAGCAACTGCCGAGTATGGTGGCGGGGGTTTTGCTGCCACTGGTACCGGTACACTCAACAAAAAGGGATTGACTAAAAAAAACGTGGACTTCCACATTCTTCAACTTCACCTAAGATCAACTTCATTCAGGACACGTCGGCTAGTCACATTCCAAAAATGTCCAAGTTTTCCATAATTAAACATTATTTTTCCCTCACCAAAATTGTATGCAATACATTTCAGCTCAGCAGGCAATCGCAAACCTGCAACGATATATACCATCATCTGCTATCGTATGTCTATTTTGAAGTTGTTAGTCAGAAGTGAAATGAAAAATCCATGATTTCATGGTTGATAAAATCCATCCATCCATTTTCTATGCCGCTTATTCTCATTAGGGTCACGGGTATGCTGGAGCCTACCCCAGCTGACTTTGGGCGGGAGGCGGGGTACACCCTGGACTGGTCGCCAGCCAATCGCAGGGCACATATAGGCAAACAAACATTCGCACTCACGTTCATACTATTGGACAATTTAGAGTCGCCAATTAACCCAACATGCATGTTTTTGGAATGTGGGAGGAACCCGGAGTACCCGGAGAAATCCCACACACGCACGGGGAGAACATGCAAACTCCACACAGAGATCCCCAATGGAGATTCGAACTCGGAATCTCCTGACTGTGAGGCCAAAATGCTACCCATTCAGCCACCGTGCGGCACATGCAGTATTAAACGAACTGAAGTAGTGCTAATGCATCATGACGACATTTCCGACTTACCTCATCAAGCAGTCAAGTCTAAAGTGAGCACTTACGCAACACAACTCCCAACCATCATATTTTGTGCTCACACAATATCATGCAGCGTGTAATATAACAACGTTGCTAATGTGAGGCTTCCCATTGCATTTGTTTTTGTGATACAGTATTAGAGGCATTTTTGCAGGCTTTGGCATGAATTTAGTCCCAGGGGGTATTCAAGAATTTAGCAAAAGGGCAAAGCACTCATCACTGACGAGACAGGGAAGAGAGCATTTCACGGAGGTCGGGCTGAGCGTTCAAACCTACAATATCAGCATTCTTCACAGATAGGAGGCCAGTGGGTCTCGCAGAGTCATGAAGTTTTTGTTGTTGGAGTGTCATGAACTTAGCCGGACTTACTGCTCATCCATCAGACCTCCCCGCCCACTTGTAACTGCGCACGCACAAGGGCAGCATTTTATCCATTCAGCATCCAAGGGCTTTTCTGGTTACTTCACACAAACTTCTCAGCAATTAGCCAGTGTATTATTTAAAGTTGTGGACGGCACGGAGACGGTACCAGCAGTTCATCCAGTGGTGAATGCAATGCAGTGACGTGTGATGACGTTAACGGCTCGAGATCCTTGGCGATTTTAAAACATAAGTACAAGTTACCAATTAAGAGGACACAGAAAAAGTTCACTTTTCAAATAACTCATACACTTTTTTCATAAAGTGACAGGCAGACATGGCCTTAACTTTCAATTGTACACCATACAAAGTACACGCACCCTGTTCTTCTCCAGAAATAGTTCTGATACTCGGTTGTAAAAGTCTGATCACCTTTTCTTATTCTTAGAGTCATGTTATCCTCTATTTTGGCAGTCAAATTCATTCATTCATTCAGCAGAGCATGAATATGTACTTCAGTACTCGCTACGGTACTCGCTTCATGACGAAGCCTTCTGTATGACATCCGTATGTGTTTTATTGTCTGATCAGCAAGAACAGTGATGTCACACTCACGTTAAAGACAGTAGAAAGTCATGGTGTATAATAAATATATCTACAAGATGAAGTAAACATCCGGGACGCTTTGCAACTGCAGGAACTACACTAAGTATGGTGATGCAGATCTTCTTCCGAGATGGAATTCCTCGGAACATCCAGCCCGGTTCACAGGTGTTTCGCCCTTTCAACTGTACACCTCGCCTGAGTGGGGCAGTGAAGACTGACCAGGCTTTGCCTGCAGAAGGGTTCCGACTGTGGGCTCAGCATGCCATGTTGAGCTGGACTCGGCTGCTGCAGATGATGGTTGATTGGCACCCTTTTAAAACCTCTCCATCAATCAGGTCTTGGTATTTGGCTTTCTTCAGTTAGTTGGGCGTGGCTAGACCCTCTTTCCAGGGAACCATAAGCTCGGAGACCACAATGGTTTCTGTGCTTCTGGACAGCAGGACAGCTGTATGCTCTAAGCAGCCAGAATATCCAGGGTCTCCTTCGTTTTGGACACTTGGATCATTCTCCTTGCAGGTCTTTGATCTGTCGCTGCCTACTGCTAGGTCCTGCCAGTGCTGTGGGAGTCTTGCCTCTAACACTCCGTAAGTGTTGTGACACGCGTGATACCCAACTTCAACCATAGACTTGATACTTTATATTATTGCTGACAAACAGAAACTGGCAGGCACAATGATACCACTCAGCGCACCACTGTGTGCTCTCAGACGGTCAGCAGTGCTTGTGCACTCAGCTGTAAGAAGACGCTCACGGCAGCCTCTTCTTGGGTTCTGCTCTCTATGAAGAACTGAAGAAACTAAAGCATGGCTTCGAGAGGGATAAAAAATACAGTGAGTGTACTGTTAAATAGCAGAAGCTCAACTAAGGCCGCATGGTGGTTGAGTGGGTAGCATGTTGGCCTCACAGTCAGGAGGTTCGGGGTTCGAATCTCCGTTGGGCATCTTTCTCCCCGTGCGTGTGTGGGTTTTCTCCGGGTACTCCGGTTTCCTCCCACATTCCAAAAACATGCATGTTAGGTTAATTGGTGACTCTAAATTGTCCATCGGTATGAATGTGAGTGTGAATGTTTGTTTGTCTATATGTGCCCTGCGATTGGCTGGCGACCAGTCCNGGGTGTACCCCGCCTCTCGCCCAAAGTCTGCTGGGATAGGCTCCAGCATACCCGCGACCCTAATGAGGATAAGCGGTATAGAAAATGAATGAATGAATGAAGTCCAACTAAATCACTGTTTTGCTTCCATTGCCTTTTTTTGTATACCGTATGTTTTAGCATGCGCCTTAAAATACGGTAAATACCGAAAATTCAGAAAAAAAACTAATTTTGGTAAGATCGACAAACTTTCGTAAAGCGAATTAATTTTTGTAAGCCAAAGCAAAAAAAAAAAAAAATCATAAAGGTATTGTCGTATCCCGGATTTTTCGTATTCCGGGGCATTCGTATCCCGGGGTTCCACTGTACATATATACACAGATTTTGACGATGTCACATTTTAATTGTCCCAACTGTCATTTTAGCAAAATTTGGTCTGTTTGATTTTTTGGTCTTGCACAGCAAGTTGGTTGAAGATCCAACAGAACTACTGCAGGTCACATGCCTTCTTTGAAGCAGAGACAAAAAGGAATGTAGACATAAATGAGGTGGTCCTCAGAGTGGACAGAAACCCCCCAGTGTCTCCTTGGACCAAATTTGAGTTCTGTGAGTTCTCTTGGTGTGAATTTCTTTTAGAGGTGAATAAAGTATCTGTCAGTCAACTTTCTAAAACGGGAGATCTAATCCGGTTATGGAGTTAGCGGTATTAACACAATTGGAAGCTTCATTTATAAAAAATGCAATTTCAAAAGAAATGAAGTAAAATCCTGTGTAATGATGCGATAGACAAAAAAATTAATCTGCAATTAATTTTAATCAATTTTTAATGAATCTGCCCAAATTATAAATAAACAAGTGGAGGAGTTTTGGAATCTTCAGTAAAGACACAACCGTTACTTGGACGATGCTTTTTCTTTTTGTTTTGCACTTTTTAGTTGATGTTTTGTCACGTGGTGATTTGTTGATGTTTGGCTCTAAATACAAATTTGCATGCAGAGATTTCACCTTCTCTATTGAGATGGTTCCTTCATTTTATAATATTTCTCATGTGGCTGTTCACTGACGATTTAAATACCTTCACCTAAATAATAAACATTTGCTCTCATGTATTTTTACATTAGTAATTATTCCTACACAATACACATCATTTGGTCATAAATTAAATTAAGAGAACAAAAATCCCTGATAAGCCCCGTGGGAGCCGAAAGAACCGGCTCTCAAACGAGAGCCAGGATTTCCATCACTAATTATTATTTACTACTTGCCGCGATATCAGATTACAATCGAGTAGACACTACAGGGTTGTACTCAACAAGTCCTCGTGTTTATAATTGGGTGGCTGGCGTCACGCCACGGTGCGGGTAACACATTCTCTGCCGTGCATCATTACACAGGGCCCCGCGCCGTGAGTGTGCATCGGAGGCGTGGGGACGATGGTGCTTGCAGGTACTCGCAGAACATATCGAGCCTCTTCATCACAAACACACTTGATCCGACAGCTCCTCGGAGAGAAGAGTTCAAAGTTGAGCTCTTGTCTTTCCGCCCCGAGTCTTTTCTTAGTGATATTGACAGCACAGATTATTGCTGACAAAAACAAACGGTGTATGAATGATGCAATCAATGTGTACACATTTTTGATGCTAAACAAGGTGGCCGGTCCCTTAGCTGTGCACGAACAATCACTCGTGAAAGTTAGTTACGGATTCTTCAAGTCGGTAGCAGAAATGGAAGGCACCTCTTTCATAACACACCTCATAAGTAAAAGGGGTCCAAGTTGACACACAGCATTTAGAGAGTAGGGGTGAGCATTAAAAGTGAAAGACAAAAAGTGTTTCTGGCGTCATGCATTCTTCCATCCATCCATCTTCTTCCGCTTATCCGAGGTCGGGTTGTGGGGGAAGCGGCCCAAGCAGGGAAGCCCAGACGTCCCTCTCCCCGGCCACTCTTCCCGGCGGATGCCGAGGCGTTCCCAGGCCAGCTGAGAGACATAGTTTCTCCAACGTGTCCTGGGTCTTCCCCGAGGCCTCCTACCGGTTGGACGTGCCCTGAACACCTCCCCAGGGAGGCGTTCGGGAGGCATCCTAACCAGTCGCCCGAGCCACCTCATCTGACTCCTCTCAATGCGGAGGAGCGGCGGTTCTACTCCGAGTCTCTCCCGGATGTCAGTGCTTCTCACCCTCTCTCTAAGGGAGAGCCCAGCCACCCTGCGGAGAAAACTCATTTCGGCCGCTCCATCCTTTCGGTCACTACCCAAAGCTCATGACCATAGGTGAGGGTAGGAACGTAGATCCACCGATAAACTGAGAGCTCTGCGGGTACTAATAACTAATAAATACAGATTTTTTACAAAATATATGTATTTATTTTAAATATCAATGAATAAGTAAATAATAATAATAATAACACATAGCAATAAAGGTCACATTCACCAAATGTCAATAGTCCCAATCCTGGAAAAAGCTACCACAGCTGACGTGGGCGTACATAATAACCCCTCCGTTAATCAATGTGGCGAGTTATTAGATGTGCAAGGATGTGTACAATATCTTTAAAACCAGCACAGAGCCCAGAAAACAACAATAATGATTTTTTTTTTTTTTCAACGCCCAGACGTGTTGTAAGGTGCAAACACGACGTCTCCCGCTGCATGAAATGAAACATGCTAAATCCATAACTCTTTTCTTCACAATAACCGTCAACGACGTACTGTGTCAATGTCCCTTAATATTCTTCTCAATCAGAGTAGCAGGTTGCAGATGACAGTGATGATCATTTTCTCGTCTTCAAAGCTGTTAGTAGATGATAAAAATTAATATTTACAACCGCTTTTGGGGGGGGGGTGTATAAACATGACTATGCCTACATTACACCCTCACACTTTGTAAACATGTCAATAAAAAAAAGGATGTGGACTTTTCCTCAGGCTTGCAAATGACTAACCCCTCTTCTTGATAGCCTGCTCTGTGTGCATAATCGTGTGTGTGCAATACACACACACACGCAGCCAATAAGGCAGCGGTTCCCAAACTTTTTTTGCAGCGCCCCCGTTTAGGAGATAATACGATTTTTATTACTGAAAATACGGTAATAATGAAAAGTGTTCGTGGTACCCGCCGCCCCCCTGTTTGAAAACCACTGCAATATGGCAAGAAGGGCGAGGGTGCGCAGGTTATAAAAGTGATGCCCGTGTATTTTATTGTAGTTTTGTGCTGCGGTGCCTTTGCGGTGCACTGGGATGGCATCAGGTGCCTCCACTCTGGAGCAAACATGTGCCATGGAGGGCCGAGACGCTGCAGGTTTTCTCTCCAACCGGTTTCTCCAGCAGGTGATGAGCTCTTTCCGTCAAATTGAGGGTGGTGTTGACCATTAAAATCACCTGCTTTAGTGACCAGTTGGAAAGAAAACCCGCAGTGTCTGCAGGGTGCAGCCCTTTACACAATGCGCTTAAGTGCCAAAAGCAACTCGGGACAAATGAGTCTTAAGTTTTGCCTCAAACACATGTAAATCTGAGATGGATCGCAATTCAACAGACATTCCAAAGCCGGGGACTACGTACGGAAAAGGATCACACCCTTTATAATTAGACCGAGAGGACCTCAAGCAGATGTTGGGTGGCAGACCACAGAGCTCTTTTGGGCGATGAATGTTTAAAAGCTCACATTATTAGGAAGGGGCGGCACCATAAACTGCCTTAAAAACAAATATTAAAAGTCAACTTTGAAATGGACCCGAAGCCAGAACTGGAGTGATGTGGCTGATGTGGAGTGTTGGTGTTGGCTGCACAGCTGCATTTTGCACCGTTGCAAACGGTTGAGCAAGGATTGGTTGATACCAACATACAACTAATGAAAGCATGCATGGCCATTTCAAGATCTAGCCGACTAACAAAGGGCTTCACTTTAGCTAGAAGGCAAAGTTGGAAAAAAAATAGCTCCAACAACAGAACCGGTCTAGGGGGCAAGATAATCCAGATCGGGGCCAGCACCAGAAAGCTGTTGGTTTTCTTTTTGTTAATGTGCTTGCACTTCTTAAGCCGGCGTAGGGAACAGATACAGGTTGTGGTGCACTCGCTCATCCCTAGTTCAGTGCACCGATTCATCCCCTTCTTTGTCAGAAGGAGTCACGGCTGCATGGTACTGGTAATTCAAAGTAACCTACATTGCTGTTTAATCATTTTTTATTATGCAGTGGCTTGCAGGAATGCTGCGGAACCAATTGGAATAAAAACAGAAGAACAATAAATGTTTGGTGTGGAACTAAAGCTTGCGTACTGTTATTAAATATTTAGAAAACATGACTATCTCAACTGCCCTGTGCTTTAAAACTGTCTTGATAAAATTATAACAATGTTGCAGTTTGCCAGAGGGTGATCCTTAACTCCTAACATTTTTTTTATTTTATTTATTAATATCAACATTTGAGCTTTTTCTAGATACTGTATGCCTTTATGGTCTGTTTCATCCACTTTTCCTGGGTTTTCCTTTATTTTATTTCTCATGTTTGCTTCACCAGGAAGGCAAAGTGTTGCGAGGTACTCCTCTATCTGTATCTGTACTGTATCTGTTCATCCATCTAAATGATCTGTTTCCGTAATCCAAGCGGGCGGGGTATAAACGTAAAGTGGGTGTGGTTTAACTGGAAATGGGTGGAGCTGAATTTTTTATTTTAAGAATCAGTTTGACATGGCTTGATCAGAAGTTGCTATAGTTATGGTGTATTTGAAAACTATTTACAGAACAACCTCAACATTTAGATTAAAAATGTGTCTTTGTGTAAGTGATCTGCAAACTTGATTATTTATTTTTCAAGGGTCTCAAAAGCACCGCGTTCAGTACAACGAGCAAATTTTCCAAACGACTTTGTATCACCAGCCAAATTAGAAGCAAGCGGATGGAAAAAAACAAAAAACCAAAGAAAACAGGCAGTGACCGTTTACAGCTCAGTCATGTCAAATGCACCATATACAAAAATTACAAAACAAATTTACAAAGTAACTTTGAATACGAGCTGAGCTAAACAAATACAAAGAAAAAAACCTGTCTGGAGTGGCAAACAAAAAAAAAAAAAAACAGGCATCGCAACACATTGGGAAAAAAAAACAAGTTTACCCCGTAACTTTAAACATCATGCAAACCAAAATAGTGCTAAATAGAGAACGTGAGCTGCAGTCAAGCCAAGGAAGCAGAGAGTCTGTATTGTGTCTGTGTGTGAAAGAGTCAGAGGCACGGTTCCCTTCTCACTGGCTGCAGCAAGTCTGTCTAGGGAGGGGCGGTCGCTGTGAGTGACTGGCCAATCTCAGACTGTGAAGAGTAAATACATAAATAGTTACCCAATCAGGATTTTTCTTCATCACGATTACGGATAATGACGCGCAGTATTTGTTTCAAAAAACAGCCGCACATCGCGCTCCATCTGGTGTAAAAGTAACTCCGCATTTCAGAAAATGAGCATCATACAAACAGTTAAATATTGGGGTGGTAGTGTGATGGTCTGGGGCTGTTTTGCTGCTCCAATACCTTGCTGTTGCAACTTGCTGTTGCTGCTTAGCTGATAAATGGAAACATGATTTCTGGTGTCTACCACAAAATCCTGCAAGTGAACATCCGCCCAACCAGTTATTCAGTTTAGTCGGCATTCACTTTTTCACAAAGGGCCTTGTAGGTTTGGACTTTTTTTCTCCCTTAATAATAAAACCCATACAAACCACTCGTCATATTATTACATAAGTGCTGCTGCATTAGACTCTGCTAGGATAACTACTTTGTAAGTCGCAGGTCTAAAAAAATAAGCAGGTAAATTGAATGTACAGGTATTGTATATTTTATTTTAAAAGGCTCTGGTAAAAAAAAAAAAAAAGAGTGTTGCATTAAATAATATTTTATAAAAAACAGGGCTGTCAATGAATTAAAATATTTGGTCACGATTAATCGCATTTTGTCCATCGTTAACTCGAAATTAATCACATCTAATCACTAGTGAAAATAAGTTTTTATCTATAATAAGTAGGATGTAAATCGGTTTGTGGTAAACATTTTGCTATGTAACTATGATAACTTCATCATCAAGTTTATGTGAAGGGATATCAATACAGGAAATATGTGCTATTATTATATAGTTAGAAAGCCTCTGGTTTTTGAATTTGTTTCACTGTTTAAGGGTCCTTGAATGTACCTTCTTTGTTCTCACACGCTGCTTTCACACTATACTGTATTTTTACTGTCTTTCTTTCATCGATTTGGTCCCAAATCTCGATACTATGTTGGAATGCATAAAGGTAAGATTTGATGACCTTGTTGATTGCTAATGTGCATCTTTGTGGTGCACAACTTCTCTGAAAAACAAACTCCAGGTGGATAGTGGTTCTGTATTAACTTAGTGCTTTTAATTTGATGCTATTCCTGTCACAGTTGCACAAACCACACTAAATAAGAATAAACAATATACTAGCGATAGTACTAGTGCTTCTGTCAATGGCATACCATTGGCATTATGCCGATAGCTATTATCCTATATTTTACCTAGCAGTTCAATGCAAAACGAGACACGGCTCACATCCAAAAACACTTGTCAATTGGAACACTTTATGCCAAAGTACCACTGTATAAATGACAAAACAACGCCTGTGGTGCTACAGTAACTTATCTCTTCTCCCAGAGGCGATGTACTTCGTGACAACTCAAGTCACAGCAACACAAATAACTTTGGTTGAACTCAGGATGAACAGGATGAACAACACTACTGTACAGGAAGCTGTATCAGGCTATTTGGAGACTCTCATCCATAGGTGTGAATGTCAGTGTGAATGGTTGGTTGTCTAAATGTGCCCTGCCTTGTGACTGGCAACCAGTCCAGGCCTGGGGCTCTTGCCCAAAGTCAGCTAGGAAAGACTGTGATCGTCCATGACCCAAAAGAGGACATCCATCCATTTTCTATACTGATTATCCTCATTAGGGTCACGGGTATGCTGGAGCCTATCCCAGCTGACTTTGGGCGGGAGGCGGGGTACACCCTGGACTGGTCGCCAGTCAATCACAGGGCACATGTAGACAAACAAGCAATCACACTCACATTCATACCGATGGACATTTTAGAGTCGCCAATTACCCTAAAATATTTTGGAATGTGGGTGGAAACCGGAGACCCGGAGAAAACCCACACACGCACGGGGAGAACATGCAAACTCCACACAGAGATGCCCAACGGAGATTCGAACCCTGAACCTCCTGACTGTGAGGCCAACATGCCACCCACTCATTCACCGTGCGGCCCCCCTAGCGAGGACAAGTGTATAGAAATTGGATGGATGGCTAGTTTATATTATTTACATTTACATACATGTGATGGAAAATACCCTTTTCCGGCCTACGGAGGCCTGTAAATTGGCTTAAAACACTCATGGAATGTAAATATACCCAGCACGCTCATAAGACTTTTTGAGAAGGGACAGCCCGAGCTTCAACAACGGTTTCATTTCTGCACCCGTTCTGCTTTTCTGCTTCCCATTAAATTGATCGGTCTAACATTGGAGTGTAAAGGTGGTTAGGCCAACGTGGTGGCATGGCGTTGCATTCATTGGCACTGTTGCGTCTCAGCAAGACGTTTCTGTGCTCTTTTCACCCGTCTCTAGTTCAGCCGCGTTACATCAGCAACAGACAAATCTGTGCAACGGTGCAATTAAAAAACACAATGGATTACAACAGAAAAAGAACTCTACGCCATTTTTTCAAAGCACTATACTGTGGCGCGTTACTCTATTTTGTTGAATTTATTTTGTTAAATAAACCTGAATGTGACTCCTTAGTGCAAACTCAGCTTTTGTGTCAGCGCTGTGAATGACTAGTGATCTGTCCAACCCTGCCTCTCATCCTCCCTGAGCAGGATAAGGGGAACAGGAAACGGATGGAAGGGTGGGTCGAGGCCACCGTTTTACACAGGTGATGGGTTGCATCAAAGGGATACCTGAGGCCTTGCATTTCCGCTAAGCTTTTAGGTAACCGCTGATGCATCCTTGATGTTTTCTAAAGGGTTCGCGTCTCATTTGAATTCCAGGTACATGCCTGTTGTATAGCTTAACCGTGGCTCGGTGCCTTGAGGCATGTGCCCCGAGGAAAGACAACATGTACTCACATTTGACCCATTTCCTTGAGCTCAAAGCTGGAAGGAACAGACCCATCACCCTATGAATGCTCATTGCCATGGATAGTGCAAATAACGCCTTTGATATTTGTGCCATTAACTTTTCTACTCCACACTCACCACCAGCAATTCACTTTGACAATGCTGCCTGAAGTGCAGTGAGGGAGATTTTTTCTTTCTATTGGCTGGCTCTCCATCTCATTAGTGTCAATAGTCAATTCTGTTTCTACTCAGCATGTATTCTCTCCCCACCTGCCATCAAAGCTCCCAGCACAATTGTGCGAGCAAAACAGAGCAAGCATGAGGCAAAAAGGGGAAAAAAAAATAAAAGGCAGACATGCTATCTTTTGAAGTGGAAAGTCAGAATGGGACCTTTCTGGAGGACAGTGCAAATCCAAGTTGTACTCACGTGTTTTTTTCTGCCATGACAGGGAGATAAGGGTATTTTGCAAATGCTCTCTTGATCCTGTGATAGCAAAATTAATATTTTTGTCATCTTTGCCTTCTCCCAGGTTTAGTCTAAACCAGGGGTCTCAAACTCACCTTACCTTGGGGCCGCTGGAGGCAGAGTCTGGCTGAGGCTGGGCGGCAGCCTCGGCTCACATGCAAATTGTAAAAGATTTTAAAATCCAATCTTCTCAAATGTCTTTGACACAAAATAAGATAAACAAGGACCCTGGTGTAAATAAGTTCTGTGCAAAACAAGTAATAATGATCAGTTTTTCACTCATTGAAAAATGTTTCTCTGCTTGCATCAAGCCCGGTCGATGTCACACCCCTGAGAGCCATACACACCACAGTGATTGGCAGGTACGTCAGCTCCGCACATAACACTGTCAAAACTGTCATTCATATAAAACTTGAGGGCTGCACTAACATTAAACTTTCATATTAAGGTGGGGGCCACAAAATATCATTTCGCGGGTTGCAAGTCTGAGACCCCTAGTCTAAACAGTCCAACAGCACTCATAATATTTCTTCCAGTGTCTCTGCTGTGAGGCGGACAGAGTTGCACAGGTATCCTAAGTCCTGCCTGGCAGTTGTTCGGATTTCCTTATCTTGGGGAAAGCAGTGTCTGTGATTATGCATAACTTGCAATGTGTGGGCAACCAATAGAAAAAATTGCAAAGGCAAAATAAAATGTCCACGTTCAGCCGAGATGTGTATTATGTCTGGTAGATTTCCGTGTAAACAGGGTCACGTCTGAGCCTTTCCTTCTACCCCCATCTGGAGTAAAACAACGGAGCTCTCCCACTCTTTGACTTTCAACGGGATTGAACAAAGAACTCCGCCGATTTGTGAAAAAGCATTCTCTCACAAAGGAACTCTTTGGAGGTCTGAAACAGACACAAAGTTAGTGATCCATGAAATCAATCCCGACGAGAAGGGACTTTTAACTCCCTCTGACACAATAATGTGGTTCAGCACAATGGGCCGACTTTTTGTCAACAGGTTGCAGCAAAATCAAACATGCATTTGATTGCGATGACTATGACTTGCAAACTCCCCCAATGTTCTTGGTACAATTACATATTTTCTCCCCTAGTCACATCTGTCCCTAATTCCTCTTGATGTTTTGGGTTGTCAGGTTTTTTGCATTTAAAGCACGTATTAACAGGTATTAACGATTTTCAACCTGACAGCTAGACAGCTGCACCACGTGCATGGCGTGATCCGAGAAGAAAATGCTGCTCTGGGAAGCGAATGGTACGCGGTTGGAAAAGGAAACATACTTGCAAGAGTTCAACATTATGTATAGTAGCATGGGCCCATGTTACATAATATTCTCTGTACAAGAACATAAAGTGACCTGAATGTAAATATATTCATTCATTCATTCATTCATTTTCTGTACCGCTTATCCTCGTTAGGGTCACGGGGATGCTGGAGCCTATCCCAGCAGACTTTGGGCGGGAGGCGGGGTACACCCTGGACTGGTCGCCAGTCAATCGCAGGGCATTTAAATATATATAATATATATATATGTTGTAACAGAAAATATATATTATATTTATATATATAAAATATATATGTATATTTTGGGTAACTGATGATTAAAAGAGTTTGATCAATATATGCCTATTTCTACTGCTGTCGACAGACCAAAGTTTTCAATCCTGCAAAAATGTCACAGTAAAGTCTACTGAGTGAGAGAGAGGGAAGGTTTGTTATTTTTACATATACTTTATTACCTCAATCAAACAAAACTAGAATTTCACTTAAACTAGAACACACATTTTGCCAAACTTCGTAGAGGGATGCGGCTGGGACTAAGTTGTAATTCTGGTGCACATGCTGACCTTGAATCCGGCATTTCAGTACTTGTCATTATAAAAACGGAGACGTTTTGTCATCAGTGGAAATCAAAACTAAAATGTCCCTTACATTCACCAACAGGGACATTATCTTTCTTTCCGAAGGCAAATTCACTTTGCTGTGCATTTGAGTTGCATGCGTTACGCCACAAAAAGAGCACATGCTAAAAGGAACGCCGGTTTTCCCAGTCGAGAAAAAAATCATGCAAACTTCATGACATTGTAGCGATGATGCATTTTGTGCGTGTTCAAAGTAGTTGAATCATCATAAACCAGTACACTGTCAAGGTTGGGCACTTTTTAATAACAACAGTTAACAGTTTTTAGGAAGGCCTTTTCACAGTCAAATGTGAACGTAAACGCCGCGAGGCGATTCGATTTGAAGCAGTTTAATATTTAACTGCGGACTGTGTTGAGAAATGAATAAACGGACTCCTCTCCTCTAAGTGTATGGCAGAAAGAAACAATAACAGCGGGTTTACCCTCGGGGGCTGTCTGAGCAAACAGCATTGTTAAAAGGCTTTGGACATAAAAGATAACACAAACGTGCCACTTCAGCGACATCATAGGAGAAGTGTCAAGAAAAAAAAAGACATACGCAGTAAGTGGCCGTGCAAAAATGTTACATTGATCGCAGAGGTGCAGAAGAAAATGGCCGGTCTGCTTTAAGCTGACAGAGTCAACACTACGAACGGGGATGGAGCAACATGTTGAACTTTGAAGGCTTCGAGGTCGGATCATTAATCAGCAGTATGGCAAGGTGAAGCAATAACACAAGGGATGGAACCAAAGTTAGAAGACAAGATGCAGTGCCTCTGCCTACATTTGGATGTTAGGATGAAGATTGCCATGGAAAAAGCATGAGATCTACAATGGTGAAGGTGTAAATGGCGTGTGGGATGTTCGGGCCTTTTTGGGCTTCTCCACTGGGATTGACTGGCGACCAGTCCAGGGTGTACCCCGCTGGGATAGGCTCCAGCCACCCACGCAACCCTAATGAGGATAAGCAGCATAGAAGATGGATGGATGGGCTTCTCCACCACATGCCCCATTATTGTTGCCTGCATGTGACTATTTAGAACCACACAATACCATCTGATGGACCAAGTGCAAAACAATTCTGTTTAATAAAACAACAATAAATCTCTTTTCTTAAATGAACTGCAGAGTTCACAGAAAGCAAACCGTCTAATGTGTCCCCTTTGGAATATGGCGGTATATTATATATTTATTCATACATATTTCACATCATAGCTGTACATACAACAAATATACCATCATTCATAGCATATCACTGTGGACCAATATAGAAGGATAAACTGAAAAACCTTCTTAAATGTATCCCATAAAGATTAAGAGTCTTCTGAAAACTGAGGGGATCTCAACAGCACTAAAAAAATATATTTTAATCAAGCCAGTGAAATGTAAAGTGACTTGCGGTCGGGGAGGCAGATAATGATAACATACAATAAATATTAATACTGGTCTAGTGGACTATGTAAATATTTATTTTCTGCATGATTTTCCAGTTGTTTTGAACATTTTCTTTAGTAAAATTGCTGAATTTGCACATTTCCTGATTAAATACAGGGGAGAAAGGTAAGGTGAGGCTCCTGCAAACGTCTCCTCTCTGCTGCAAGCCCACCGTCTGCACTGACTGAACTGAGTTGACGCCTGGCAGTTTCTGTTTGTTGGCATGGCACCAATATTATAATGTTGCAGACACATTTATTACACACCATGACTTGCTATAGCTTGCCTTTAAAGTAATTCATTGTAATTATTCTTGCTAATCGGACAATAAAATAAGTTGGCGTATAAAATAATTTTTTAACAACAAATAGTTTTTGGCCTAAATTATCTCTTGATAATGCCGGCCATCTCTAGTTAAATCACTTGAATATATGACTTTATTTTAATAGGGTGACGATATGTGGAGGCGCTGCAGTACTCGCCTCATCCTGAAGGGGTGGGGATGTTTTTTTTTACAGCAGCAGCACCAGCTGGAGAGCAGCAATTCCAAAGCATTAAATATATTTTTATGCTCCACTAAATGAATAAATGAATTTGATTGTCAAGAAGGGAGATTATGCTTTGTATGCAAGATAACCCCAAGGTGTTTTTTTATTTTCACCAAAGTAGAAGAGCTGAAGAAGAATAGGGTGCATATACAGTACCTAATACACAAATAAAAGGTAAGCCCACCAATGTGTTTAAGTCAATAACAAAAATATTATTACAATAAAAAAGCGCCTTGAGCTACGAGCGCATTAACTTTTTGCTTTGGTATACAAGCTTTGATGTGACTTACAAGCAAATGAACATCTATTATCCCCGCGACCCTAATGAGAATAAGCAGCATAGGAAACTCATGCTCGGAGGTCCAGGGGCCACTGAACATAAATTACACAAAAAAAATGTAATTTTAATACAATTTCAAACCAAAGTCTATCATTCTCTTCTTTTTCTTGTAGGAAACCTGGAGGGAAAACTCCACAGGATTCAGTGCCTCGCCAGCCATGGGCTTGTGTGTGCCGCGCTAGAAACAGATAGACCAATGGCAAAGCCTCAGACTAAAAGTGTGGAATTTTGCACTGGTACCTGACTATCCCCGTTTGTATTTCCACCGCCCTTTCATCCCGTCTCCAGTGCAGCGTTGCGATAACGAGATCAGCATGAGCGATGACAACGGCGGGTGTGAATGTGTGTACAGTATGTGCTCGCCGGAAGTACACTATGAGGTCGCTCGTCCTGACCATTGGACGCCATCTGACGCTAACGACATTAGATAGGAAGCGCAGCTATGCATGTGAGCTCATCTAATTAGGACGGACCGGTGCGGGTGAGTCCATGCTCAGGCTCCCGTCCACAAGCAGTATGATGAGATTAGCGTGGTGGGGTAAGATGATGACGGGGATCATCAGTCCACCGTGTCAGTGAAAGGGGGACGCCTTCAAGTGTAGCCGCACTTCTTTCCATCGGTCACGATGGACACCAACAAGCAGTCTGAGCTCCTCTGCGATTGAGTGCGGCTCCTCGCAACGTGCAATTCAGAATGCAACCTCTTAGGGAGCCAGCCGTGCTTTGTTGTTTACACCGGCAGTAAAACCACTTATCTGCTTCCAATGTTGACAAAGTTTTCTCTCGGAAAAACTCCAGTGGCTTTCCAGAGTGACTGGGGAGAATGGTCTCCATGTGTCTCTTCAAATTGGTAGCTTTCATACAGAGTGTTTTGAGGCACACACACAGAACGTCGCCGGTTTTCTTTTTGCCCCCATCAGAAACTTCCACATTCCCCATACCTATACTTGGCACCACGGTGGTGTGGAATTTGTTGCTGTAAATCCCAAAAATGAGTTTGAACTTGAATTCCATCCATCCATTTTCTAGGCCGCTTATCCTCATCAGGGTCGCGGGTGTGCTGGAGCCTATCCCAGCCGGACCGGTCGCCAGTCAATCGTAAACAAATAACAAACAGCCCCTTTCTCGGGCTGACACCGGTCAGTTTGGGAAACACTGCACTTGGCCAACAGGCCCATTGAACACCTAACGTCGTGGTACGTTTGCCAAGCGTGAGAGCACAAAATCACCCTTTGGCACAGCACACTTCTTCACCTTTAGTGGTCTAAGCCCTGGTAATGTAAGGTCCATGCACATGCATTTGTGCAACAGAGCAAAGTCACAGTAAGGTGACCACTCCAACAACAATGCAACACAATTTTGGACAGAAATACAATTCCAAAACTCATAATAATCCAAAATTCAAACCCACAGCAGTCACGATCAGTTTGTCTGCATTGATAAATCTAACTTTTAATGAATGTGATTGCTGCTCTGGCACTAAACAATCAAAACGTCAAATAAAACGGGAAATATCCCACAAAGTAATAGAAGGTATTGCAGTAATACCACAGAATAGAAGATAAAAGTTGAAATAAACAATCAGAGCAACTCCAGATTGACTGGAAAGACTGGAAATAACAGAAAAGAAGTTCTGGGACAAGCAAATGGGTCATGGCACAAATGCACAGAGTGAGAGCAGGCCGGCAAGGGGTCAGGAAAGGGAAGCACATCCAAGTCCAGGTCCAACTCCAATAACCCAGTGTCAGTATGTCCTAACAGCAAAGCCAAATACATTTAGAGCTCCACGTTACAGATGGCAATGATGATTAAAATAAAGTGTTAGGCTTTCCAGCAACTACGTTAAGATTGGACTACTGGATTACTGCAGACAGGCATTGGAATGTGTTCTAAATAAATGATTTATGTTATGTTAAGTTATGTTCAGGACACATGGATGGTGTGACCACCAACAGAATTTGTAGGGTGGCAAAAATATGATTATTCAATATCAATATTATGAGGAAAACGTTACAATATTAGATTATTTTAAAGTTGTAATATATATATATATTTTAAAAAACAACAAAATACAAAATACAGCTGTAATTTTTGGAAAATGTGGTTTGGGAAAAATGTAAATAGTTGGAGAATTAAAAAAAAAAGAAAACAACAGTAAAATATTAAAAGGAAAAAGTCACAATTTTACAGAGAGAAAAAACTATTTTGGGTAAAAAATAACGTCATTTTCAGTTTTCACTGAACAGCACTGTACTGGAGAAAGTCATTCCGTGCAACAAAAGTGGAAAAAAGGGAAACAACAATGCAGGAGAGACATTTAAAAATGTAGGTTTTTCCTCCACAGAAATTGGAGTGGTATTGTACCAGTAGTGTATACATTACATTATACATACAGTATAATAATAATACATTACATCAAATGAATCAATACATCCCCATTCTTTAATTATTTCCCAAAAATGGTGTGCAAATGTGTGCTTCCTCTCATTAGCAAAAGCCCGGGTCACTATATGAGGAAGTGCATCATTCGAACGGTGATGAAAAGTGTCACTAGCAAGTGATTTAAGCTAATTACCATTTAAATCTATTCATGAATCATATTGCCATAATCTGATATCATAAATTCACCCTGGCATATGAATAAGCAAAACGGGGACTGCGTCCTGCGGCAACAGAAAAATACTTTTGGTCAAATGATGTCGCAACTGCACTTATAATACGACTGGAAAGTAAACTACACACCGGGTCTATTTAATTCAATGAAGTCTTTGCAAAAGCCTCATTACTCCAGTGCCCTTTGACACTGGTGTGTATTTAAACACTTTTTTAAAGGAACCTGACCAGACACCCAGATTACCTAGTGTTACAAAGAATAGTAAATATGGTATTTTATATCAAAAAACTGCCATCTTTAAAACCTGTCCTTAATTAGTGTCAGAATGTTCTGGAAAAAAAACGCTTTTAATACATGACGTGATGCATGGACTCCATTGCTTGAGTGTAGAAACAGCCGTCTTTGAGCACCACAACTTTTTTATGTAACATAGTTTCCGGTGTAGGCCGCGCGGTGGATGAGCGGATAGAATCTTGGCCTCACAGTCAGGAGATCTGGGTTGGAATCTCCGTTCTCTGTGTGGAGTTCGGCATGTTCTCCCCGTGTGAGCGTGGGTTTTCTACGGGTACGCCGGTTTCCTCTCACATTCCAAAAGCACGCATGTTAGGTTCACTGGCGAATCAAAATTGTCCTTTAGAGTATGAATGTGAGTGTGAATGCTTGTTTGTCTGCCCTGCGATTGACTGGCAACCAGTCCAGCGTGTACCCCGCCTCTCGCCCAAAGCCAGCTGGGATAGGCTCCAGCATACCGTGGATGGATGAATGAAGCGTACCATGGATCATGGATGGATGGATGAATTTCCGGTGTATAGGGTCACTACATTTGACTCACGCTTTGAACCCTACGGCTGAGTGACTCGGCTAATTTATGGCTAAAACTACAGTTCACATGATGCTTAGATTGCAGATTCAAGGAAGTTCAAGTATTATGCAGCAATTGTGTTTTGATCTGACAAACCTAAAGTTGGATTCCTCCAGTTTCTGTTTGGACTGCATCTGTTTTCCCTACCGTGATAACCAGTGTAGTGCTACAGGTGAGCACCTCACTGGTTTCTATAGGGTAAATAATTTTGGTCCCAGTAGTGACCCTTGTGGTACGCCACATAATATCTCTAAATTTGTAGATGCATATTCTTCTAGCTTCACAAATTGTTTCCTGTTTGCAAGGTAGCTTTTAACCCAGTTCAGAACTAACCCTCTGATTCCATACCTTTCCAACGTTGTAGTTAGGATGTTGGGGTTGATTGTATCAAAAGCTTTCGTTAAATCCATGAATACTGAGGCTGCACACTTTCTATGATCTATAGCATTCCTAATTTCCAATTCCATTACAATCAGTTGATGTTTTTGCTTTACATTTATGTACAGTGTCAATGATTTCCTCTTTGCTCACATCGGTGAGGAACATGGAGTTTGGGTTCCTGTCTATAGTCTCCTTCTCTTCCTCCACTGACCAGGATTTTGGGATCTCCTGTTCCAGATTTGGTCCAATATTTACAAAGTAGTTATTAAACTTCTCAGCTTTGTCCCTCATATCATCCATATTAACATTTCCAACTGTGAAGTATTGAGGGTAGTCTGCTTTCTTAGTGCATTTCCTAATAATACTGCTTAGAATGCCCCAAGTAGCTCTAATGTTGTTTTTATTCCTATCTAGTATTTGTTTATAATATCCTTTCTTGCGCATGTTAAAAATATTTGTTAACTTGTTTTTATATGTTTTATATGTTATTTCGGCAACTTTTGTTCGTTGAATTATACATGCATTTTTCTTCTTACAGGCACTTTGCCTTTCGTTTTTTGTAGTTTTTGTTGTAAATCGTAAACACTGCAAGATGGTCACTGATGTCATTGATTAGAAGGCCACTAGTTGTGTCGTCATCAAAGTAATTAGTGAATATGTTATCAATGAATGTGGCACAGTGCTCTGTTATTCTGCTTGGCTTGCCTGTGATTTTTGGGTATAGGCTGAGGCTGTACATGGTATCAATGAAGTCATCTATTCTACTTAGTTTGGATTCAGAAGATCAATGTTGAAGTCTCCCCCAACAAAGATTATTTTTTTTGTTTGATATGGTTGCCTTCATCCAGTCCTCAAATATTTCCATGCTTGACTTAGGTGTTCTACACAGACAGCTTACTAGAATGTTTTTGCCTTTTCCTGAACAGATTTCAATTGTTATGCATTCTAAAACGCTGTCAACAGCAAATGACACGCTCGTCACCATTTTGTGGTTCAGATGTTTGTGCACGTACACAGCCACTCCTCCTCCACTTTTGTTGTTTTCTGTTGATGCGGTTCTTTTCATGACCTTCCAGTTCAAGGTCAGCGTCCTTGTCAGCATTTATCCAAGTTTCTGAGATTGCAATTACTTTGAAGGGCTCTCTGAATGGATTCAGGTATTGTCTGATGTTGTTATGATTTGCGTACATGCTTCTGCTGTTTATGTGGATGATAGACAATTTATTACCTGTGTTTTGACTTTGGTTGTATTGTTCCTCCGTGTAGTAGTGACAGTCATTTTTGATGTCCAAAAAAAAGTTTGTGTCACTTGTTATAAATTATTAAAATATATATTCAACGGGGCCGCACGATGGTCGAGTGGGTAGCACGTTGGCCTCACAGTCAGGAGGTTTAGGGTTTGAATCTTCGTTGGGCATCTCTGTGTGGAGTTTGCATGTTCTCCCCGTGCGTGCGTGGGTTTTGTCCCGGTACTCCGGTTTCCTCCCACATTCCAAAAACATGCATGTTAGGTTAATTGGCGACTCTAAATTGTCCAATGGTATGATTGTGAGTGTGTTTGTTTGTCTATATGTGCCCTGCGATTGACTGGCGACCAGTCCAGGGTGTACCCCGCCTCTCGCCCAAAGCCAGCTGGGATAGGCTCCAGCATACCCGCGAATCTAATGAGGATAAGCGGTATAGAAAAGGAATAAATGAATGAATATATTCAGCATTTAATTGGAAAAAGACGATTCTCATGAAAAATTAGTGCAAAATACTGCAACATTTTAAGCATTGTTTGTGCTGATAATGTGGCAGACGGCAGACATGCTGTAGATGCACTACTTGGTCAACATTGCCGTGAATACACTAAACGTGGTCGCCACCACAGACAGTTGCATGTTCCCCTGTTTCTGTTATCTGTAGCTTATTGGTCTTCAGAAAAAGACTCAAGCAGGCCTTACATCCTGACATATGTCCTACTATGGGCTGGCTACGTGCAAAAATTGGGAAAATCCAGAGAGACACGCACTTGGTCCGCACGGATTTTCAAACCCGCAGACAGCACGCAAAGAAAATTGGCATGCAAATTCGTTTCTGAGCGCACACCATTGCGTGGGTCGCAATTTTAAAAGTACATCGTATGCATTTGCCCGGCGACACCAACGGCTGTGCACTCTGGTATCCTGACCTCCGTGGACTCACGGCAGCTGCTCACGTCGCGTATCCGACATCAATGCGCCTTGTCCAGCCACGGGGGGCAGCTTCTCGCAGCCAACACTCTGGTTCTCCCGACATCCGTGGGAGAACAATTTCCCCAAAATTGCAGAGCCTGTGCATGTGGTAACACGTGCGTCGGTATGTAAGGCTTGTCATATCAAGTCTTTTCCTCTAACGCTCAGCACCCTCCCTTATTCCGTGCTTATATCATTCTCTGTCTGCAGTCTTGCTTCGCCCTCATTCTTGTACACTATTCCGATTCATTTTCTATCTCTGTTTCCAGTGTCATCGTAAAATATAATAATGGTAAAAAGGAATGGAAATAGAATCCCCGAAAGCACTGATGCTATTTTTTTGGGGGGATTGTATGGAGTCCACAGGGAATGTACAGAAAAATCTAAACATCAGTGCAAGATTGATTGAACTCTACACAGAGCAAATGAACGTAAAAAAAAAATCTCAGAATGTATTATTGCTCTTCTTTCAAGGTGCATATACTGTACATTCAAAGGGGATGGTGTGAGACTTCATACAGTTGGTATATTAGTTCTTACGTGATACACGCATTTGATTTTTACAGAAAAAACACTAACCATGTCTTCTAATTCTAGATTGAAAATGCATAGTTGTATTTTGTCTGCTTGAATGTCCTCATTTTCCCAGTGTCCAACACCAGTCCGGAGATGTTCAATACCAGCTGTGTTCTCTGAGTCAGTGTTAAACAGAAACAAAAAGTTCATATTCCACATAGTTCCTACCAATATTTGTACGGTTAATGCCAATACCGATCTCCCTATACTCTTGATAACAAACCCAAAGACCCATTGTGGCCTTCGTAATAGCGATGGGCCGATTATAAACGAAACAGCAATGGGTGGTGCTGTCTGTCCACACTAAGCAGAAGGGGGTTACAAACACAAGCAAAAAAAAACAAAAGCTGCAGCACTTTGTGCTTCGGAATGCCAATCTCTCGCAAAAACTGTTACCAGGATGCTGCTTTGTCTTTTAGTTTTTTCACACTTTATTTTATTTTGATTGTGCAATACTTGGTGTGTTGTTGTAAATAGCTGGGAATTTACAAATAATACTCACAACCAGACTCAGCTCTCATTTGCATGTGGGTATATATTGGTTTTGCATGCGATGCGACAGCAGTATGAGCGCTCAGATCGCAAATATCCGACATACACGTCACGGTAAGGCGTGTATTGCCGTGCTGACCGAGACTTTAAAGGTAGGCAGTCATGGAGAGACGTAGTTTATCATGCAAGACTTGGATAAATGTACTCGCCGATGTAGGCAAAAGTTCTTTTCAACGGAGAATTCGTTTGATACGGTGTTGGTGAAGCAGCTCTCGGCAATGTCTCGCCACTCCATCCACGCGCGCTTTGGCACAGACATGGCCACAAGTTCTATACCAAAATTCTTGCCATCTTCATTAATGTTTGAGTGTGAACGTTTGAATCGGTATCGCCGATACCAGCCCTTTACCCAGCATCGACTCAGAAATGAGATCAATGGTATCGCACATCACTGGAGCACACACGGCAGCGGTCTTCACACTTGGAAATCCTACCCTGCGGTGTGAATGTAGCCTATTTCTAAGATACGATTGCACTTCACCACTTAGGACCCTCTCTGACATGTCTGGAAAAAGTGCTACTACAAAGGTGGCATACAGGTGGACTGGTCTGGATGTTTCGGCGAACAGTGTTCTTGTGTAGTTTGTGTAGTTGGTAGTGGTTTTATTTACCAAACTGTGATGGAGGTGCAAAGAACAGACTGTATTATTGCATTGTAGAAGCTGATTAGCAGTTCCTCAGGAAGGTTGACCTTCTTGAGCAGTCTCAAGAAGTGCTTTGCCTGAAGTGTACTGTCATCTCCACAATCTTAAGCGGATTCAGTTACAGACTGCTCTGACCTCACCAGGAGACCATCTGATCTGCCTCGCATCTATAAGCAGATTTGTCACTGTCGCTGATGAGGCCAATGACGGTGGTGCCATCTCCAAATGTCTGCAGTTTCACAGCTGGGTCACCTGAGGGGTAGTCATTTGTAAATAAGGAAAAAAAGCAGAGGGGAGAGGACACACTCCTGGGGGGCACCAATGCTGATAGTCTGGGAGCTGGATATGGTGCTCCACAGGCTCACCTGCTGCCTCCTGTCAGTCAGGAATCTGTTGATCCACTGACAGGTGGAAGTAGGCCTAAGTAAGTAAAACAGAAAGCAAATAATATACGAAATAATGGGATTTTTTAAAAAAACAGGGTGCTCTGATATCTACACAAAAAAAGCCAGTGACAGGTTATTTGTATCTGGCTGTGTGTCTGGACAAACAGCATCCAGGAAGACGTCCTCACAGAGAAGGATGAGCTCATAAGGGTTCATATGATGATAGTTACAGCATGTAATGGACCGAAGAGTCTATTTGTAAAAAAGTACACAACCTCGTTGTTCTTATGTTCACTACAGGATCAATGAGAAAATGGACTGAGTGAGGACAGATTGCTTGGAAGCAGGCAGGATGTGGTTATTGTAAATGGGATGGAAGACATCGGCCCCCCAAACAGGGACCGATTGCTGTGACTTTAATATTAAATCTAAGAAGGTCGTAATCATTGGAAATCCAGGCAATTTCCGAAGAATAATGTATTTACTATTTATTTTGCAAGGATTCAGTTGAATATTTCAGATTTATATATGCATGTATGTATTCAGATATGCATCAGGAAGCAATTGGAAACACATGGGGTTACATTACATTGCTAAATAATATATATAATATTTAACATACAAACATACAGTAACAACATAACATAACATAACAAAATATACAGTATATGAAGATTAAAATGAGGTGTTTCTCAAACTAACAACCATAACGTTTAAAGATCTTTCAATTCCATGAATCTATATCTGAAGAAGTTTTTGTATTATCAAAAAGTCCATGTTATTTTAATTATGCTGGAAAATCCAGATCCATCCATCCATTTTCTATGCTGCTTATCTTCACTAGGGTCACGGGGATGCTGGAGCCTATCCCAGCTGACTTTGGGCGAGAGGCAGGGTACTCCCTGGACTGGTTGCCAGTCAATCGCAGGGCAGACAAACAAAAGTTCACATGTATGGACAATTTGGAGTCGCCAGTTAACCTAACATGCATGTTTTTGGAATGTGGGACCAAACCAAAGTACACTGAGAAAACCCACACACTCACAGGGAGAACATGCAAATTCCACACAGAGATGCCCAAAGGAGATTCGGACCCTGCTCTCCTGACTGTGAGGCCAACATGCTACCCGCTCATCCACCGTGCGGCCACAGAAAGTCCGGATAGATATCGTAAATAAGTAAAGCATAATCTCAAAACATGCCCTGTGGACCTTGACAGCTAATGGCACATTTGACCTCAAAGACAAAGAGAAGTACTTCAAGGTTGTACATTCGAAATTGGTCTTACGACACTCTTAGTTCTCCATGATGCAGTAACCTCAAGGTTTAATCATTGATGAAAAGAGAAAAGCAACCTTGGCCAATCCATACCAGATCATTGGCAGCGACTTATCAGGTGGGACAAGAAAGTCTGAGAAATGAAGGGTGAAGGAAAAAGCTCTTGGGGTTGGTTACTTTAGCGTTTCCACCTAAAGACTGAGCTGATGAATCCCAGCAATAATGTATGTGTCGTACCTCGCCCGTTTTGCGGTTCAAATACCATGGCGTCACTCTCGCGCGGTTTTACACTGTGTGTGTGTGTGTGTGTGTGTGTGTGTGTGTGCGTGTGTGTGTGTGCGTGTGTGTGCGTGTGTGTGCGTGTGTGTGTGTGTATATATATATAGATGAATCCGGCCTGATATTAGTCAAGAAATTTTCTGCCCATACCTTTGGCTATGATACTGTATTTGACAAATGGTGTGTATTTTAAATACAAATAGTGAATAGTTAGTCTATTTTTGCACTGTGTAACCTAATGTAAAAATTTACAAGTATGTCCTCTTTAAAAACACCATCAAAATATAATAAATTGTGTTAACAACTTCAGTCCTTATAAATGATCATTCATTCATCCATCCATTTTCTATGCCGCTTGTCCTCACTAGGGTCGCAGGTATGCTGGAGCCTATCCCAGCTGACTTTGGGCGGGAGGCGGGGTACACCCTGGACTGGTCGCCAGTCAATCGCAGGGCACATATAGACAAACAACCATTCACACTCACATTCATACCGATGGACAATTTAGAGTCGCCAATTAACCTAACATGCATGTTTTTGGAATGTGGGAGGAAACCGGAG
>QODF01000016.1:670922-691547 GCA_024372805.1 Oostethus manadensis
CTTGACAGTTTCTACACTTTCTAAACACGCAGCAGGTGTTGATGGCCGTTGTCTGTTTGCCAATATACTGCAAGCACGATCAGCCTTTATGGGATATGGAGGTCCCTGGGTATTGGCTTGTGCTGGCACTGCCTTTACTTTGCTGAAGCCCTTGCTCTTCTGCCACCACGGCGGATGTAGCAGACATGTGGGTCTTGGAAAAGCCGAAGATGAGGACCAGAGATTGGTTCTTTGCCTGGGTGATCTTGAGCAGCATCCGGGGAAGCACTGACCTGTTGCATTTAGGTGTCCCAACCAGGTCCAGCTTACATTTCAGCAGCTTTTTTGATAAATAATAATGTGTGTTGGACGGAAAGTACTACAGTAGAGCGGTGGTTCCCAAACGTCTCACAGTCACGTACCGTTTCAGATAATTGACCTGAAGCCATGTACTCTTTACTCCCGCACACTTAAAAAACATAGACCTCATACTTAACCTTGAAATATCAAACATAACCAATTGGTTAATAAATGTTATAGTTATTGTGGGTTAAAAAGTTTGTATTTTGCATGGTCACATTTTTTCACAGTAATAAAACCAAGACACTGATAAATAAATAAGTTTGTCTTCCGTTTGAATGTGTTGAATTTGAGCATCTCTTTTTTTTGTCCAGTCACGAGTCTATGGTCTGCATATTCATTTAATACAGAATTGAAGGTAAAAGTTTAACAATCACTACTTGCATCCGAAGTACTAAAATATATGCAACCAACAATAAAGCCAAATTTTGGGGGGAATCCCCCCTCACAGTGACAGTTTTTCACCGCTGTGCCGCGGGGGAATTGGAAAACCAGTCATTCATTTTCTATGCCGCTTATCCTCATTAGGGCCACAGGTATTCTGGAGTTTATCCCAGCTGGCTTTTGGAGAGAGGCGGGGTACACCCTGGACTGGTCATCAGTCAATTGCAGGGCACATATACACAAACAAACATTCACACTCACATTCAACCGATGGACAATTCCCATTCCATTCCATTGTGGGAATGTGGGAGGAAATCGGAGTACCCCGAGAAAACCCACACACGTAGGGGGAGAACATGCAAACTCCACACAGAGATTCGAACCCAGGTCTTCCAGATCTCCTGACTTTGTGGCCAATGAGCTAACCACTCGACCACCGTGCGGCCGATTGGAAAACCAATATATACAAAATCAACAAGATGAGATACTCTCAGTGCACAAAATAATTATTGAACAACATCACGTTCTGTCTCCGTTCTGCACATTTCTCCTTTCGCCGTGAGGCGGTAAGGCACGCTCGTAATTGGGAGTGTTAGGCGTTTTAGTTGTTTTTCATTTCTATTTACGTACCGTCTATTTCACTGGGTGTACCCCTGGGATTACGCCCACTGTAGGAACCTAGGTACTAGAGCGTTTCTAAGTGTGCGGCTAAGTGAGAGACATAGATGCATATGTACAGAACCGTGTATCCAAAACACCTGCAGCGATCACGTGTCAAACGCCAGTCGGAATGAAAGACTTTTTAAATGAGGTGTAAAAACAGTAAGCTCCGTTATAGACCGCAGCTCAGGCTGAGCGGAAGGGAGTTCCAAAGCTTAAGACCCTGGATCCCTCCATGTTTTCTATCTTGTCCTTGAGACTACCAAGGTTGTGTCCTCAGATGAGCACAGAACCCCCGGGTTGACAATGAACAGTTAAAAGATGTGCCAAATCCGCTGGCGCAAAACCGTTAAAGACCTCGAACACAAACAGTAGGATTTGAAATTGTCTTCTAAAATGTACACAGCCAACTGAGATATAAGTGAACAGGGGTGATATGAGTGTGTTTTGGAGCATTAGAGAAAAAAGGCGAGCAACTCCATTTAGTACCAGGTGAAACCTGCAGAGGTCAGACTGATTTACTTCAGTACAGAAGGCATTAGAGTAATCAAGCCTTGAGCTAATGAACACATGAATTGCTTTTTCAAGGTCCACTCTTGATAAAACGGGCTTCACCTTTGCCAAGAGTCTGAGGTGAAAAAATCCTGGTCTGACCGCAGAACTAATTTGCTTATCAATCTGAAGACTGCTGTCCAATACCACACCAAGGATCTTCACAGTAGGAGCGGAAAGAGGGGTGGGAGTTCTAAAACTGTGTTTTATTCATTCCTTCACAGCTATGGAGGGAATTTAGTGGATTCTTTTCACTCGCCATTAATGGTACACAGAGCTACAGATCATTAGTATAGAAGTGAAAGTGGTGCAAATGGTAGCATGTGGAGTTAAAATAGAAAAGGCCCAATAATTGAACCTTGGTGTACGCCAAAAGAAACGGGAGTGACCGTAGAAGAAAAATCATTAATCATTACTGAAAACGTTGGTGAGATATGAGGTGAATTATTAAGCACAGAGGTCAACACAGTCCTTCAGGACTTAAGATGAAAGATGCTGGGAGATGTAAGAGCACTGTTTTATTGTCGTGGTCTGTGAAAATGCAACTGTGCACTTGCAGTAGCTTGGATTCTGTGCTGTGGCGAGTCCTAGAGGCCGACTGAAACTTGTCAGCGATACCATGGATGGACAGATATGGCTGAGATTGAGAGGACAAGTTTCTTCATGACCTTGGATAGAAAATGCAGATGTAAAATTGGCCAAAAGTGAGACAGAAGCAACGGTTTTAGGTTAGGCTTTTTTTTGGGCCCTGATTGTGGCTTGCTTCAGGGCAGTGGCGATGAACAACTGTTAATTCAAAGAACAACGCTGGGACCAATAGTGTCTATAACCTCCTCTATTATCCTTGTAGAGACAATATCTGGAGGGCAGTTGGTGGGGTTTAGCTGCTGGACTGATCTTTAAAAATGGGAAAAGGAAATGGACTCAAAGTTCTCATAAGTGTGTTTCAAAGGGGAGCCAGATAAACCAGTAGCTGGAACCTTTGGGATGGATTGGCTGCCCGACAAGCCATTATCCATAAACACAAACACAAAACTGTTTAAATGCATTACGTGCGTTAAGATACATGATTAAAAACAGCAGTGATGGGGTTAATGACGAATTTGACAATGCTAAATGACACTCTGGGGTGATGGCTATTGGTTGAGATGATTAAGATAAATATTTAGTTTTTGGTTCCTTCACACTTTTGTGGTAAGCGGCAAGACTGTCCCTTAAGATGCCCAGTAAGGTTAATCCTTCTTCCACGTCTGCAGGGCACGAGTGACTTCATTCAGCCATGGGTCAGGTGTGAATTTGGTGACTTTGTCCACACAGCAACACAGTCCAAGATCTAAGAACACGTGGAGAGGTAGGAAGCGAGCAAGGTGTTTGGACACATTATAAGTCTTAGTAAAGTGCTTAAGAAGGGAGCTGAGCAACAAGCCAGTACTAAGGACTCCGAGCTGATCCACTTAGATGAAATATAATTGGACAGAATTATGATGATTTTCAAGCAAATTTGCCCCAGATTTGTCCTTATCAATTCACAGTAATGTGTATCTGAATTTGGCAATGACAGCTGATAAACCCTCTGAAAGATCGAGTGTTTATTATTATGATCATTTGTGTAAACAGAAGTAGTTTGTTCAAGTCCAGCTTCAAAGTCCGGTCCCACCCTTACACCATCACAGATAATACCGTGATGGGCTAAACTAGACTTTTGATATATTTGAGTGATTGCAAAGAAAGGTCCGTATGAACACCCGCCCCAACACTGCACAAAGGTTTTGTTCAGGCAGTAATTGTTAGCCCTGAATGATCTAATACACTGGTTGTGTTTCCAGCAGCCTTCTCCATTTGTTCTCCCAGGCTAAAAGTAAATGTACTTGATTACCTGCACAATGTACAGCAACATTTGCATTTAACCCATCAGTAGGGAGCACTGCTACCCACTGGGCACCATCATTGAGCCTCGGAAGGCACATACAATAGAGTTCAAAATGATAGCAGTGCAATGCAGCTAACCTGATTAATCATTGTTATTAGTATATTTTTATTGCTACATGGCAAACAAGTAACCAGTAGGTGCAGTAGATTCTCCAAAAACAAACAAGACGCAGCATTCATGATATGCATGCTCATAAGACTGTGCAGTTTGGCAATGAGTTTAAGGGAGCCTGAGGAAAATGGGTCAGTCTAGACATTGTTCAGAAGAACAGCATGCTTTGGTTAAAACGTTGATTTGAGAGGGAAAACATATGAAGATGTGCAAAATTGTTTTGGCTCTTCAGCTAATATGACCTCCAATGCATTAAAATAGAAACACCAGAGGCACGTGGCAGAAAAAAGAAGACAACTATCAAAATGGACCAAAGAATAACCAGAATGGCAAAGGCACAGCCAATGATCAGAACTAGTATGATCAGCACTAGGATCTGACCGTCTGGAGTTACCTGTAAGTACTGCGCCATTTAGAAGATGTCTGTGTGAAGCTAATCTATTTACACGAATCCCCCGCAAAGTCCCTTTGTTAAAAAAAGGCGTGTGTAGAAGAGGTTAAAATTTGCCAAAGAACACATCAACTGGCCTAAAAAGAAATTGAGAAACATTTTGTGGACCAGTGAGAATAAAATTGTTCTTTTTGGGTCCAAGGGCCGCAGACAGTTTGTGAGACGACCCCCAAAGTCACAGTACACAGTGAAGACAGTGAAGCATGGTGGTGCAAGCATCATGATATTGGCATGTGTCTCGTAATGTGGTGTTGGGCCTATTTATCTCATAGCAGGGCTCATGAATCAGTCTGCAGAATACTTGTCAGAATACGTGAAGAGGTCATGTTGCCTTATGCTGAAGAGGACATGCCCTTGAAAAGGGTTTTTCAACAAGATAATGACCCCAAACACACTAGTAAATAAACAAAATCTTATGTTGTTATGTTATGGCGTGACCGGCCCAATACCCGGACCTTAATCCAATGGAGAACTTGTGGGGTGATATCAAAAATGCTGTTTCTGAGAGAAAACCAGGAAATGGTAATGAATTGTGGAATGTTGTTAAAGATTCTTGGAATGGAATTACAGCTGAAAGGTGCCACAAGTTGGTTGAGTCCATGCGACACAGATGTGAAGCAGTTGGAAAAAACTAATTATTAGTTTAGTCATTGCAAACAAAAACCATGCCAACAGGAATGAAACAAAAACGTTTGCAAAAAATAGTTTTGTGTTTGTAAAGTCAACGGCGGACACGGCTATTTTTTGAGCACGCCGCTTTCAACTGATTGCCCAATTGCACCGCCTTAAGGGCGTGCATATCTCGAATGGTGGGTCTTGTTTGTTGTCTGAGAATCTACTGCACCTACTTGTTTGCCGTGTAGCAATAAAAATGGACCAACAACAGGGATTCATCTGGTTAGTTGCCTTGCACTCACACGATTTCATTCTAGTCCTTTACAAATTTAAAACGTGGATGATTAGAGATGTGTACTTGCGCACTTGAACTTTATTGTAAACTTCGCCAAGTACAATCGTTATCACACACACTGCATCCCTGAAACCTAATTTTACATCTCAATCGTGTTCCTCGCCTTCTTTGTCACAGTGTTGTTGTTTTTGACACAGCTTCCTTTTCAAATTGGTTCACTCTTTGCTGCTCAGTAGTGCATTGCAATATCATTGATTTCATTTCCAATCTGATGATCCAATCGGGGTGAAATTTAGGCTGGCGTTGGCGACAAAAATCTAATACCAGTACTTAGCGCAAATTCACCTAATATGCCTGGTAAATTTGAAGTTGTGTATTTCATATTATAGCATGAAGAATCCAAACCCATCCATCCATCCATTTTCTATGCCACTTATCCTCATTAGGGTCACTGGGATGCTGGAGCCTATCCCAGCAGACTTTGGGCGAGAGGCGGGGTACACCCTGGACTGGTCGCCAGTCAATTGCAGGGCACATATAGACAAAAAAACATTCACACTCACATTCATACTCTAATGGACAATTTAGAGCGGCCAATGAAGCTACATGCATGTTTTTGGAATGTGGGAGGAAACCGGAGTACCCGGAGAAAACCCACACACGCACGGGGAGAACATGCAAACTCCACACAGAGATGCCCAACGGAGATTTGAACCCAGGTCTTCCAAATCTCCTGGCTGTGTGGCCAATGTGCTAACCACTCAGCCACCGTGCGGCAGAATCCAAACCATTTATGTAATTTATTGATAAAATAAATTATGAATCTAAAAAAATCAATGTATCCTTCCATCCATTTTCTATACCGCTTATCCTCATTAGGGTCACGGGTATGCTGGAGCCTATCCCAGCTGACTTCGGGCAAGAGGGGTGCACTCTGGACTGGTCGCTAGTCAATTGCAGGGCAGACAAAGAACCATTCAGTCAGCTGGGACCAAGTCAGCTGGGATAGGCTCCAGCATACCCGTGACCCTAATGAGGATAAGCGGTATGAAAATGGATGGATGGAAACATAAAAAGACGTTTGACAAGATTGGATTTAAAAAATATTTTTATTTTAAACACGTGTGCCGAGGCCGCAGCCCAGCCTCAGCCAGACTCTAATCTGGCACGGAGTAAAAACACGAGAACCGGGACTGTCCAAACAATCCGTGATCACTGCTTCGATCGTCTGCATGTTCAACGTGTGTGTTATTTGTCTGACTGGCTGTGGTTGCATCGCCTCATGCTGTTCTCATGTACTTACCATACGCAGAGCAATGAGAAACCACCTACCAACACTAGCCATTGGGAGGAGCATAATGTGTGTATGTGTGAGCACGCTGCAGTCACATAGCAGCGACACCAGAGAAATCACGATAGCGGCTAACAATGTTTGCAATAAAGCCATTTAACATTGCATTTCACACATGTGTCAAACAGAAAAATAGGTCACTTAATGAACGTCAAAGTCTCCCAGAGTTGAAAGGAGAAAGTGAGACTCAATACTGCTGACAGCCACAATATCGGTGTAACCTCAATTCTTCCTGTTCTTGTTTATTCCCTACACTAGATGACAATAATTTCTTGGCGTCATAAAAAAATGAAACAATAATTGGTAATTAACAATAATTGGTAAAAAAAAAAAAAAAAAAGGTAATTTAGGCTAAACTCCAGGTGTTGATCTTAAAAAGGGCTGTGGTAGTGACTGTTTCACTGTTTAACCGATTCAGAGACGACATCACGTTTTTTTAGGAACCCACGGAGTCCCCGAGTGACAAGGAGAAAAAGAACTTAAATTGATGATATTATGCATTTATAAGCAAAATAGTTTTTCAGCACACAGGTCACAAAAAAAAAATCAGCACACTTCTGTCAACCTAGTACTTATTTCCATCCATCCATCCGTTTTCTATGCTGACTATCTTAGGTAATGAACATAATGAATGATTTCACTTTGATATGGCCAGGAATAAAGGGATCAGTGTTTATTTTAAGTGTAGTGTGAGTCATCCATCCATCCATTTTCTATACCGCTTATCCCCAATAGGCAGGTATGCTGGATCCTATCCCAGCTGACTTTGAGGCGGGGTACACCCTGGACTGGTCGCCAGTCAATCGTAGGGCTATTGTGAGTCAAAAAATGTCACAACAACCACATCATTAAAAAACCTACAGACAGTTGTTGTCGTCTCTATTGGCAGCCACGGTGTTGGTAATGATCATCTTTTTGAAGTTCGCATAACGCTCCATAATTACTTGCCAATTGTGTATAAAATACACCAGCTGGGATTGCTTCTTTTTTGCACAAAGTACAACAATATGACTACAAACACCCCCCTTTCAATGCAAACTTAGCAAAATCCGAGAACGGGACTTGACTAATTTGGTTAACAATCATTGTTGTGGGACCAACTTAGTTTAGGTTCTGTTGAGTTGCATCTTGAGTACAAGGCCTGGTTTGGTTGAGTCACTTTCGCGGAATAACCCCCCGATCAGAAGTTAAGGACCACAACTTTTAAAAGCCAAAGTTTTTGCAAATATGTGGATTTAATGTCATTATCAGTGAGCTTTTCACACGGTCATGATCTTTTGATGGCAAAGGCAAAAAACACACAGCACGCCATTGCTTCTGAGGGTGTACGCACTAAAACAGTCATTAAAAACTTCTTAAAAGGCCCCGAGGGTTACGGAACAATCAAGCGGTAGACCCTCAAGAAATGTCCCCGGCCCTTACCCGGAGGATCTGACTGGCTTGACTTTTTGTCTCTGTCCCTTTTTGATTTTAGAAGTTATCCTTAGACCCTCCTTAAGGTCCAGAAGTGCAGATCGTGTACATTGTTGCGATTTGTCAACTGGGCTTACAATTTTGATCAGGAGTGGAATCTATCCACATATTTGGACTACGTTTGCAAGCCTCAAAGTTATGCAGCCATGAAGTATCCATCCCTTATTTCCATGCTAGTGCCAGTGAAACCGTGCAGCTTACCCAGCTCAGTTATCCAAAATGCCCAAAGTGTACTGTGGTTAACCAAGGGCTTGAACTTGATTATGTAAATATGCTTTGTACTCTTAGGTGGCTACCCTCCAACAAGCACCAGCTTTGACTGTTTCCTGGAACACATGTACGGCACATGCATGGCTAAAAGATGAATGATGCCAAGGCCTGATGACTCTTCCGGTTACGTTACTCCAGGAATATGACTTTGAGTTGTTATTTGTTCATTCTGCAGTGTCCTGATTGAGACACCAACATGCTGTTGGTTATTGAGAAAATGTAAGAGGTTACCATCACTCAGGCCAACAACTTGCAACTAAGCTCACCATTTTCCCATTTTCTTCCCAATTCCCAATTTTTCTTGGAGATTAATAAAGTATCTATCTACAGTACGTCCTTGTTTTCTACCAATCACACGTCATTGTCGTTTTCTTCACATGAATAACATTATTTACCATTCGTCATCCCTGCTCACATAACCCAGACATTATTATCTATCTCAAGTCATGTAACATCCATTTGTTTGTCTGTACTGTACAGACTGAGCTTTTAATTTGAATGCAATTTTATGTTGTCTTTTGTAAACCATTCGATACATGCTGTTGTAAAAAGCTACAAAATTGTTTGCACATATCAAATAAACGGCAATTTTTTGGGGAAAAAATAAGTTTTGATTATTTCCCCAAATCGTTCATTCTGGTGGGGTTTAGCCATTAACTATACCTATGCATCGCAGGTAGGTCGATACATGATAATGATTTTAGTATCAAAGTAATCCTGGTTGTTTTGGTATTAAAACGTGTTAATTGATACCATTCAGTCCAGTGTTTCATCAGTTTTATTACAGATCCCAAAATACATGCATTTATTTTATCAGCTTTTTTATACATTGTACTCAATACTGAAACTGGAGATTTTGAACTGCATAGAAAAATTGCAATTGTAAAATATCCGTATATATGACACTTGTATTATTTATACATTTTACTAGAGCTATTTTTTAATTGTTGATTTAATTTAATTTATCTTCTTCTATTTATATTCTAACGGTATCTTGTTTTAAAAAAAAATCTTTATCACAGTTTATTCTTGTTAGTATTAAATATATATGCCATTTTTATTCTTTTTATTACCGGCATTCATTTTAATCATAGTGCTTACCATTCCCATGTGTTTTATTATTTGTGTCTTTGAGTTTTATTCGTTTGACCTACCAATGTTCCTCGGAGGGAGCCCTCAGCATTGGGGATATGTGTCAATGGTCTGATGGGCTCCTGGTGCAGATTGATCCCGTGATAGTGTTTCCTTACCCGGCCCCTCCGTGCTCCGTAATTTTTTAATTATGTGGGTAAGTGTGTGTATGTGTGTGTGGTTAGGTGTTGAAGAAAAGGGGTCTCAGGGGTATTGTTTTTAATACTGTACGGCTGCATTTCACATGCAGGAAAATACATGTACTTTTACTTTGACGCATTTAGCTTTATAAATAAGGTTTGATTTAATAAAGAAAAATGATATGACCCCTGCACATACTACATACACACTACTTATATACTCTATATGTTGTATTTCCATTTTCACTCGTCTTCGCTCAGACCTGTGGCAAAAATAATGCAATGGACTTTTTAGTCTCTCACCGTTTCACCATCACCGGAGGAGACAAAACTTTCATCTCCCAAGGTATGATAATGAATGGAGAAAGTGGAGATTGTGAAAGGTACTTTTCACACCACTGACTCAGTAAACTATGTTGAGATCTTTAGCAGGGAACGTTACATCCTAAACAGCTTTTACCAAGTGAGATTCTTCCCAAGTGTACGGGTGCTGAAAGTTCTGAATCGTTGCTCCGTCATACTAAACTCAAGTGAGAAAGTGTATGAAATGATGAAAGAGAAAACTCCCCCTATACTGGAGGAATGCGATACCTTCGCTCTTACCTTCCTCCAACCCTTGGGGACTTCCTGCTCTCTTTTCAGGCTTTCTGTTGCGTTCCTCCTGTGTGTCCCCCGTCGCCACGATGCTCCATGTAAACTCTGGGACACGATCAAGGTTCTGGTCACATGTTCTGCTACTGTCACACGGCGGATCTAGTGAAGAGACACGGAGTTATGCTGTGCAGCCACAACCTTTCAGCATACAATACAATACAAATAGATGATAGTATGTCATGTGATTCATATCAATCATTAATCATATCATTAATTGAATCATGCATTTAGCTGGGAGCACGGAAACACCCGAGGCAGCTTATCCACTGGGCCAAAATGTATGATGTGATATCAGAACCTTGCTATATTTCTTTCACGCACTACAATTCTATTATCCTCGATGTATTTAAGCCAACAGATGTGAGCGTCCAGCCATTGTATCAGCACAACGTGCAAAGTTGCTGATCACACTAATGGGCGTGTCATCATAAGCACACGGCTAAAGGGGGAAAGTTAATTTAACAGTCGGGTAACCAAATGTTACACAAACACATGAAAGATGTTGTGCTCGTTACTTTTTCCTGCTTTTTCTTCCACCCAGCTTAGAAACTACGGAGGTCCTTTTTTAGACGGTATTTTTTTTCTAGTGGGAAGAGAAGAACATCAGTGCTTCTTTCATTGACGTTCTGTGCGTGGTTCTGTGGCTATTTCGGCTTACGTTGACATTATTTTTTTATTTTTGGTGGTCTGTTTTCCAATCGCCGTTGGGCATCTCTGTGTGGAGTTTGCATGTTCTCCCCGTGCGTGCGTGGGTTTTCTCCGGGTACTCCGGTTTCCTCCCACGTTCCAGAAACATGCATGTTAGGTTAATTGGCGACTCTAAATTGTCCATTGGTATGAATGTGAGTGTGATTGGTTTGTTGTCTGTATGTGCCATGCGATTGGCTGGCGACCAGTCCGGGGTGTACCCCGCCTCTCGCCCAAAGCCAGCCGGGATAGGCTCCAGCATACCCGCGACTCTGATGGAGATAAGCGGTATAGAAAATGAATGAATGAATGGTCTGTTTTCATATGTGGGCAACCCCTGGTAACGACACTACCGGTCAAAGGTTTTCAAACACTCTTCTCTTGAGTGTTAAGATGGTTTGTCTCTCCATTGTTAATTCCATTTTTTACTTGCCGCTTTCGTCACATGCCTTCTCCAGTACAATTCTGTTCAACCTCAGTGTGTTCTGAACACTGTTTCTACGCAGACCGAGGAGGTAGTAAGTCCTCCAGAACTTGGAAGACCTGAAGTAATTAGTTGCACCAACAGCCAAGGCTTGATCCACCTCCGTTTCTGCAAAATAGCTTTAAATTGTTGACCCAATTTGTGGTCCCTGAAACAGGCCTTTTTGTATAATTCCCAAATATATACCTAATATATTATATTGATTGGTAGTATATGGTCAGTAATAGGCGGCGGCCTGCAAAAGACCATCCAAATAATGACATTCTAAGGACGTAACAGCAAGACTTGGTGAAGCAGCAGTAGAAGAAGACGACTTGCATTTAAACAAATACCACTACCAGCTTTAAATAAAAGAAAAGTGGCCTAATAGTGTCTGGACTATAAAATATGCATTTACCAAAAATGCATTTGAGAAGCCAATGTGCTCACTTCTTAACAAAATTAACACTGCTGTGAAGGAATGTAACCTGCAGAGACACATCGCAAATTGGATTCAGTCTATCCACTTACCCCCCCCTGATCATTACAGACAATGTGGGGTGGTTCTGGATATTTAAATTTGGAATCGTACAAGACTTTGGACTTGCTTTAGGACCCCTGCTACTCACAGTGCAAGTGTATAAGTGGCAGGATTGATGGAAGGAATGACTTTAAGAAAAGTGTCTTGTTTATTTCAAGCTGGTACGGCAGCGAGCCAGGATGTAACAGAAATGAAGATTTCATTCATTTTCTATATCGCTTATCCTCATTAGGGTCGTGGGGATGCTGGAGCCTATCCCAGCAGACTTTGGGCGAGAGGCGGGGTACACCCTGGACTGGTCGCCAGTCAATCGCAGGGCACATACAGACAAACAAACATTCCCACCAATTTAGAGTCGCCAATGAAGCTAACATGCTTGTTTTTGGAATGTGGGAGGAAACCGGAGTACCCGGAGAAAACCCACGTACGCACGGGGAGAACATGCAAACTCCACACAGAGATGCCCAACAGAGATTTGAACCCAGGTCTTCCAGATCCCCTGACTGTGTGGCCAATGTCCTAACCACTCAGCCACCGTGCGGCCTGAAATGAAGACTTATTTGTGTAATCATTGTTCTGCTCTACTGCGATCGACTGGCGACCAGTCCAGGGTGTGCCCCGCCGTCAGCTGGGACAGGCTCCAGCATACCCACGACCCTGATGAGGATAAGCGGTGTAGAAAATGAATGAATGAATGAATGTTCTGCTCTATCTTTAACCTAATCCCTTTTCTTCAGTGAACAGTTCTGGTCTTCATCATACTGGTTTTGGACAAAGACAAAAGTAAAGCTATGCCTTTCTACTGTTTATCAGGGTCAGCATCACAGGTGAGCAGGAGACTGGAATGATCACCAGTCAGTCACAAAGCACTTACAGACAAACAACCATTCACATCCGTGGGAAATTTACAGTATCCAATTAACGTTCGGACTGTGGGAGGAGAGTACTCCTGTGTGAGCGGTCGAGGTCCTATGTGAAAGGTCTGAGCCGAGATTCAAACCCGGATAGTCTGGGCTGTGAGGCTGATGTGTTAATTACACTTCCACTGTACTGCCGCTCTTGGAATATATGAGTGAACCGAACCCACGCTGGCTGCACATAAGAATGAATCATGATACGGCAAAGGCGCTGCACCAGCCCTACTGTATTTATAGCTCCTCAGTTAGGAGCTTAACGTGCAATTCACCACCAAAACGGGCAATGATTTCCTGAGCATGAGCACTCATTTTTTTTCCTTGGCTAACTCACTTTCGTCTATCCATCCATTTTCTATGCCGCTTATCCTCATTAGGGTCACGGGGTATGCTGGAGCCTATCCCAGCTGACATTAGGCGAGAGGTGGGGTACACCCTGGACTGGTCGCCAGTCAATCTCAGGGAAGACAAACAAACATTCACACTCACATTCATACCGATGGACAATTTACAGTCGGCAACTAAACTAACATGCATGTTTTTGGGACGTGGGAGGAAACGGGAGTACCCGCAGAAAACCCACGCACGCACGGGGAGAACATGCAAAGATGAACCCAGGTCTTCCACATCTCCTGGCCGTGTGGCCAACATGCTAACCACTTGACCACTCACTTCTGCTCACTTGCGGTGTAGTAATAAGCAATGGCAATGGTATCCGTGTAAAACTAACGTACTGTAACAGTGATGTTCTCAGTTCTGCTGTTCGCGAACGCACCTCGCTGTGAATGTTGATGGGTTGTTGTGAAGGTGGAGAGGAAGAGGCGTGTGTGTGAGCTCCATCCATCCATCCATTTTGTGTGCCACTTATCCTACTAGGGTCACGGGGGTACGCTGGAGCCTATCTCAGCTGACTACGCGTGAGAGGCGGGGTACACCCTGGAGTGGTTGCCAGCCCATTTTAGGGCACGTGTGTGTGAGCACATTGGCTTGGAACTGCAAACCTGTTGGCATTGAAGTTGGCAATAAAACATGAAAAGCTACAGTTTTATATCGGTGTTCATAGTTGTCCACTTTTTTTTGCTCAGAAAAGCCGACCATTCACAGCTCTGCGGTCTGCGTCGCTGCTGACATCAGGCTAGAATTTTTTGGTGCACATCAAGCGCCGCTGGAGTGTTTCCAGAGGATGGAGCCAGTCGGTGTTGCTTACGCTGGCGCAGTGGTGCAGGAGCCTAATTCAGCCTAGTAAATCAGTGACTGTTATGTAGACAAATAGCCTCTGCATGAAACCTCCATGTCAGATTTGTATGTCCTATGAAATGGAATGATCGAGTGCACATACTCCGGTAAGTTTGGAAGTCCATTTCAGTGGTTGCTATAGTTACTGTGCATATGCAGAAATAACAATAATAAACACTCTAAGACTCTCATTTTAAGAGCACTGAAACATACCGCAATTTAAAAGTACTCCGGCACAATGACAAGTGAGGCACTTTTGCTGCCAAATGACGGCGACAAATGTACTGTAACTGTGGTGTCTCAATGTTGCAGCCTTTGAAGATGTGCAAAATTTCATGTGACCACAAACTCATGGATTCTACAACAACTTTTACAAAGTATATTAAAAGCTGCGATATCCTCTGCAAGACTCAACAGCTTTGTTTAACTTTGACTGCACATAACAAACAACAAGAAGCACCATAAACCATAATTTTTGGGGTCATTTTAGGGTCGCTTCCCAGTCCCAGTCTGCCTAATAAACATTTTTTAGTTGCCATTTATTCAATTTTGGTAGAGCAGTAATAATTAGCTTTATGATAAATATTCACTCATTTTTTTGTTTCGTGTCTGATCAAATCTACTCACAGAGATCACTTTTTGAGAATGCAGATACCCTAAAAGCACATAAATCCATCAATCTCATTCTATACTAATCATTCTATACTGTTTGTCCTTATTAGAGTAGCGGGTGACTTTAAGGGAAAGACGAGGTATGATCTGGACTGTTAATGCTGCGCAGACATTGACACCTTTCTCACCTATGGGCAATTTAAGTCTCCACTTAGCCTAACCAGCATTTTGGTTTGGGATGTGGGGGGATGTCAGAGTACCAAGTGAAAATATTAAAACTGCACACAGTAGAGATTCAAAAAGGAGATTCAAACCTGGATCATGTGAGGTAGACGTGCTAACCACTATGCCATTGTTATGCAGCTCTGGCAAGAAGGGGATTTGAGGTAAGAACAGATTGGTGCTTTTCCCACAGGGCTAATACATTTACACAAATGCCACTGCACAATTTAATGACGTTATGCAATGTAATTTTTTAAATTTAGCTAGCGGTAGCAGCGGTGATTAGTTGAACTGTCCTGCAGTTGACTTGTGACCAGTCCAGAGTGTACTCCTGCCTCTCGAAGTCAGCTGGGATAGGCTCCAGCATACGCCTGCAACCCTAGTGAAGATAAGCTGCATAGAAAATGGATGGGATGATTACAATAGATTGGGACTGTCAAATAGTTAAGCATTTTAATCAGATTAATCACAGATTTCAGGTTAATTAATCATGATTAATCACTATTTGCAACTATCTCTGAAATACACAGCCTGGCCAAAAAAAAACCCTGGATTTAACTAAACAAATAGTTAGGAGGTTGCTGCAGTTGGTCAGGTCTAGGTTCAGCAACATTACACTATGTGCTCAAAGAATGAGGTCAGCTGACTACCTGAATATACTAAAAGAGCAGGTTATTCCATCCATGGATTTTTTTCTTCCCCGATGGCACGGGCATATTCCTAGATGCCAATGTCAGGATTTATCAGGCTCAAATTGTGAAAGAGTGGCTTTAGGAAGCGTGACACATCATTTCCACACATGGAGTCCAGACCTTAAACCCATCAAGAATCTTTGGGATGTGCTGGAGAAGGATTTGCTCAGCGGTCAGACTCTACCATCATCAATGCAAGATATTAGTGAAAAATGAATGCATCACAGAATGGAAATAAATCTGGGGACATTTTAGAAGCTTATGCAAACAATGCCATTCTTAAAGCGAACGCGCGCCGTAATCAAAGCTAAAGGCGCTTAGCCAAATATTCGAGCGTATGACCTTTTTTTGGCGGCGACTTTGGTGGCAGTGTATATTCATTTTGATTTGATTAGCGACAGAGCAGGATTCTATGCATTTGCCTGTAATGACAGCGCCAAATTAACTGAATTTAAATGTAAATTTTGGGTGCGCCCAGTAGCCATCTGCCTCCGTCACGTCACCCTGTGTTAACCTTCTCATGGTGCTACCTTTGGTCACCATTGCCTTATGTATGTCATGTGAAGCAATTAAAACTGAGTTACAGCCCTACACTAGATGAGGTCCTTTTTATGAGATCATTATTATTATTATTAGAAACACGGCCCTATTGTAGGTGTAATGGTGTTATATGATGTCAGACACAGAAGCTCCTGCTTCAGTGCTCATCAGGGTTGTTATTGTTTTAAGAGTTCTGTGAATGACCCGGAGGAAAACAGTGAGTGCGTTGAGCAGTCAGATACTGTAATTCCTTCACACAATCATTTGCATAAAGAAGACTTGCAGAAAGTCAGAGCAAAGATTTGCAGCTGCTTTGCTGAAGTTGGAACGTTTGGTCCATGTGCCGACTTCAGCTGTAGATGAATTTCTCGGGGAACTCCATCATTAGATCTGTTCTGCCCCTGTTCCATTATCTTGTGACACTGTCGGAGACATCTTTAATCAAAGAAACCTCTCTGTTGATGAACTTGCAATTAGAGAAACTATTAATGCAATTTGTTCTGGTAATCCAGTGCAAAAGTCCATACAAAAAGGTGGCTCTTTAAGTACAGCCTATCTCCGTAAGCACGATTACAAAGAGAACCGGTTGTAGAGCCAGTTGAATATATTCTGGATATTAAAAACAAACGCAGCTTCCAATATGTCCCAATTATGAAGTCTTTACTGCAGCTGTTACGTAGAGAAGACATCATTACTGAAGTTGTTGAGCGCCATCAAAGACAAGAAGCCACATACTCTGGTGTGTCATATCAATACCCGATGCTCAAGGGATGGCTTTCTGTATAAGGAGAATTGCTTTTTTGCTGGAGAAAAGTCAAGAATAGCCTTAAATTTGTATGTTGACGACTTTGAAACTTGTAACCCGCTTGGCACCACACGTAGGCAGCATAAGCTTTGTGCTGTGTATTGGGCATCGGCTAACTTGCCTCAGGGCTCTCATTTGTCACTGTCATCTACTGTATCTACTTGCCAGTACTGTGCAAAACTGATGACGTGAACACCTATGGTTATGATCAAATCTTTGAACCTCTTCTACAGGATCTAAAAACTCTTGAGGAGCTTGGTGTTTATGTCCCACTGTTAGGTGAGTCACTTCAAGGTACAGTATTCAGTGTAGCGGCTGACAACCTGGGAGCTCATAGTGTTGCAGGGTTTTTACAGGGTTTTTCAGTTGAATACTATTGGAGATTTTGCACATGAAAGAGCAGGGACATTCAACTAAATTCTCTTGCATCTGGTGCTTTTAGTCTGAGAACCAAGGAGTTACGTCAGACACATGTCAGACAAGTCCGAGATACAGGTACAAGTTGTTTTCGAGTGAAAAAGGAATGTGTGTTCACGCAAAATCTGTCACATTGTCATGTCATCTTTGGCTATCCTCCTGATCTTGCCCATGATGTCTTTGAGGGTATAATCCCAGTGGAGCTTGCTTGTTGCTTAACAGATCTCACTCGCAGAAAGTATTTTACATTAGTTGACCTGAACAATGCCATTCTGAAGTTCCCCTACAAATAGGCTGACAGGACAAACAAACCTCATGCAGTGTTGCAAAGTTTCTCCAGCTGGAAAACGGTGGGGGGAATGCTCATGAGAACTGGAGCTTGCTCCGGTTCTTACCTTTTTTGGTTGGATCCCTTGTACCTGAAGATGAGCCTGCATGGCTTGTTTTCTTACGCCTAAAGGACATCACAAAGCTTGTTGGTGCCCCTGTGCATGGTGATGACTCATTGGCTTTTTGGGAAAGTAAAATTGTAGAACATAGGCAAAGATTCCAAGCGTTGTTCCCAAGCACTACCCCCAGATGATCAGACTGTCTGGTCCACTAGTCGGACAGGGGACAATGCACTTTGAGGCTAAACACAGCTTTTTAAAGCAGGTTATTCGGCACACAAGCTGCTTCAAGAATGTTCCTCTTTCATTAGCCTCAAAGCATCAGATGATAATTGCGTACCATTCGAGCTCTCCACATGTGAATAAGTCTGACCTAGAGGTCTCAGCTTTATCCACTCTCCCAGGTGACTTACTCAAAGAAGAGATAGCACAAGTCATCAGACAGAAGTTCCCGGACACACCCGAGGTCCAACTTGCACAGTTTGTGACAACCAAGGGGTGTAACCAGTAGGAAGGGAATGATACTGGCCCACAGAACAACTGGTGGATAGCCTGAATTCAGTGAAATAAACCAAACCAGCATTTTACAATATATACTACGTTGTTAATGAACTCTGTGGCTGGTATAAAGAACATTATAGAGCCTTTGAACTCAGTCAGTCACCTCCAAGAACATATTGAAATAAAAGGCGATGTGCAAAAGTTGATCTGAAGGTTCATGACAGTGTGTGTTTATGTAAGTCAATAAAAAGTGTAAACGTAAAACGTTTCAAATCCAGTTCATGAGGTTGGGATTTCAGTTCAAATGTTAGCCATTAAAAGGTCTTAATTTATTCTAACCTTGTTTCCTAATTCTGCCAAGGATGTCTGCGGGTTTTTGAAGTGCTAAAATGTCGGAATTTCTATTATATAAAGAGTAGACCTAAAAGTAATATTTGTATATTTTAATACATAAGTCAGCCGGGATAGGCTCCATCACACCCGCGACCCTAATGAGGATAAGCGCTATAGAAAATGGACGGATGGGGGTTTATATTTTAGCATAAGAGTTTAAAACTGACTTTTGTGAACATTACTAATGATGTTTCTTCTGCATTAGATAAAGCACTTCTGATTGTAAAACTCTTACTTGCCACTGAAGCTAATCCTGCTCTCATATTGATCTACAATACAGTACTCATATGCAGGTATAATGGACTAGTTTTCATGTAGTATTGGTTTTGATAAATGTAAATATGAAAATGTAAAATCTCCTCTGTGCATTTTTACCCTGTTTTACATTATCTTCTACTACTATTACTAACATTATCATTACAAATACCTGCTGCATGCAGTACTAAGTAAATGGGTATTTACGGTTGGAGTTTACATTGGAATTAAATTGATGTCTGATGTTTAAGTTTTTGTCTACTGGGTGGCTTTGAATATGTCTACTCCTGTGATTCTGAAGATCAAATTGACTGATGGCAGCTCTCAGAGGTTGACACTCAAAAATGGACTCCCAGAAACAGTTGATGACCTTGGTGGTGAAGTAAAGAGACGACGTGGACTTCAGAAGCACCTAAAACCTCAATTTATGGACTCCTTGTTTGGAAATGAGTTTCTCAACTTGACCTCAATGTCAGAGGTGGAAGACAGAGGCACTCTTAGAAATATTGCTATGTCAAGGCCCACCACTATGCAACATGATGAGAACTCCAATGTGCTTTATCCAGTCTTACACCCCCAAGCATCAAGTCCTTGCTCAACAACTGACTCTTCATCACTGTCTGAACTTGTCAATACAGACATACTGTCATCAAGTGAGTCTACAAGCTCACGGTCCTCCTGGCCAGCTGTGTTTCATGTACCTAAGTTCTCCTATGATGCAGAGTTAAAACTTCAGCAAGCAGGTTTGGTTTACATTCAGAATGGCATTCCACTTATTCCAGAGCCCAAGTTGAAGTCAGTCTTTCTTGACGCATTAGTGCAGGAGATTGTGCACTACAAAGGATATGTCACTGATAAGGAGATGGAACAGGTAGCCCAGAGTCTCATCAAGACACGTCCCTGTTTAGCTGAGAAGGGTTCCAGTACCAGAGGTGGTGGATGGAAGACAAGTTTCAAATGTAAACTGTCTAACTATCGCACATATTGAAGAAAACTCGGATGCCCAGAAGTGACAGTGAACTCCTTAAGAAAACAAACCCGATGGAAAGCACAGTGCAGCCTATGGAATCAAAAAGGCAAAGAGAGCAGAAGTTAATTTTTGCCCAACATACCCATCAACCGAAACTGAGGAGAGTCTAGAAGCCATACGGAAAGCTTCACTCTTGGATATCAAGAAGAGAAACGACCGAGAGGTTGTCAAGTTCCAGATGGAGAAGACTTTTGCATTTAGAAGACATGAGCTTTGTGATGCACCAACGGTGGATGACTTCATGGCAAGATGGCCTGCTCTGTTAGAAGTTAGTGAGGTAGGGTTGATCTCATGCTGCGTATTCACCTTAGATTTGCTGTTGATTAAAGGAAAGGCTTGTATGCACTGGCAAATTGCTAATAAGATGACCTGATAGCACATCATTTGTATGTGCTTCATCTCCCTCTTGGTTGTCCTGGTCTGCTTTGTGTGATGGTGACAATCTTCCTCAATCTTCTGTGCTTTTTCAGATCCACGCCGAATTCAAGAGAATCACGACTGTACCACTTCAGTCCAGGTTCTTTTCTCAGGTGGACCTCCACGCTGAGAACTTGACAGGGATGTTCCAAAAG
>QODF01000016.1:701632-776062 GCA_024372805.1 Oostethus manadensis
TTTGTATTTTTTGTGTCAAACTTTACCAGCCCGTCTTTCATTATTTTCCCAGTATCTGGAAAAAACACAAGAAACACAGGACTGTTTTTGTCATATCCAACAAAGATTCCTTTTTTACGGCGTGTGTCCAACTTTTTCTTCCCCTATTTGCATGCAAAACTTGCTCCCATTTCAGACAACTCCGGTTTCTTTCCAGGTAACACATGATAAGGGGTCAGTTCAAGACGTCTATTGGAGCATCTATTTCGGATCACAGCAGCAGCTTGTACTGGATATGTCCACAACTCTTTTGGTCACCTGCTTTCAATTAGGATACACCTTGCCATTGCAAACAAGGTCCCTAGTGCTCTTACTGCAGTCCCATTCCGATGGAGCGAGTAAGGAGCTGAGGTTTCATGTCTGATGGCGTTTTGACTGAGCAGTGACTGAAACACAGAAGATGTAAATTTTGTTCCATTATCCGTCCTTATGCATTTGATTTTCCCATAATGGGCGGCATCAGCAATAAATCGCTCTGTAGCTTTAGTAGTATCACTTTTAACCTTTACAAAATAAGAAAACATAGCTCCTGAATAATCATCTGTAAATGCAAGGGCAAACCTGAACCCATCCTTCCCTGCTGGCTCAATATGTCCAGCCAGGTCTGCATGAAGTTTTTCATCGGGATCTGTATTTTTACTCTGTGCAAATTTACCTCTGATGCAGACTTCTCATTTCAGATTAGACTTCACAATATTCCCTGTAATTTTCACGCCTTCTGTGACACTTTCCAGTTTGAACCCGCCATCATAATTACAATATTTCATGCCATGTCTGCACGTCATAACACTTATCAGTCTCACCTTTCAAAGTACTTTGATAAAACAGTCTTTCTTGTGCTCTAATATCAAAAGTCGTACCATTTTGATGGATGAGTTGGTTCTGTCCTTCTTTGAAGACGACAGTTACTCCTTGCGATGTAGCCCCTTCGACCAAAAAGATGTCCTGGGAAAATGAGGGGACGAAGAGCGCCTACTTCAGGATCATATCGACATCACGGCCTTTACTGTCTCTTACGCGCCCTTTCTTCAGCGCAATGCCGCTGGCCCTCTCTCCATCAGCCAACTCCAAAACATGGCTCTGAGGTTTAAAGCTCGGGTCAAATTCCTAAAATTTCCCAATGTCGGTGATGATATGCTTTTTGGCTCCTGAGTCCACCATGAGACCCTTCGCCTTCATGGTGTTGACCAGGGCGTCATCCAGCTGCACCTTACATGCAAACGTGTGGTCCTCCTCGTCCACCGCTTGCTTCACCTCGTCCCGCTTTCTCCACCGACAGGATGCGTCCTTGTGCGAGGCGCTTTTACAGAAGCCGCACCACTGTCTCGGCTCCTTGCGTTCTCCGGCTGACACGCAGTCCGCAGCTTCATGCCCTTTCTGGCCGCAGGCGAAAAAGGTGAATTTAACGCTCCAATTGTCTCTTCCAACGTCTAGAAGCACCAAACGTCTCTGTGCTCTCATAGATCCTCAATTTTATTTTAAACTTGGCGAATGTCAACTTTTCATCACTCTGTGTGACATAAACAGCGAATGGTATGAATACATCAGGCAGGCCCTTTAAAATCATCGAGGTCAGTAAACCGTCACTCAGTGTCTCTCCTGCATTACGCAGCGCTGTGAAGGCCGTCTTGGCACGGATAATACGGTCGGTGACGCTCTCATTTGTACCTTTTTGGAGAGACGTCAGCTCCGTGTACGTCTGCAGCGCTTTTCATTCCATTATCAGGTGCGTCTCTCATCACAAGAGACACACTTTTACCATCCAACGGCTGAATCAGAACCGCATACGCTTGCTCATTTTTACTGGCGTCATCTTCAGCGTCATCAGCGTCTGCAACAAGTGCTTCACTCAAAATAGGTGTTTTTCAGGTCTGGCAGACGCAAATATGCCAGAAACTTTGTATCCCACAGTTCACAATTATTTTCACCTCCATCAAAACACAAACGATTCCATCGGCTTCCAAAATCTTTACTGGGCCCATAACCCCTATAACTGGGCCCATAACCTCCGGAAAACGGAGGAAAAAGACTAGACACAGGATATATATGTTTGGCCTGCATGCAACAACCTTGTGAATGAGCCGCAGCCATTTAACAATCACGGACCGATGTGTAGCCACACCCACATCCCCAAAAGTAGGTCATGTTAGTCAAGAACTACCCGACAGTTAGTTACTTATATGATGGTATTTGAGTAAGGGTAATAAAATACCACTGTTTTATTGTAGCTTTCTTCAGATACTGAAAATATTTCTGGCACAACTTGAATGTGATCAGTGAGACTTTCAAGCTCACTCTCATTTTTCACCTCACCATTGCATCACTTTCCTTCCAGTCAACGCTTCAGAAATGAACGACAAGCATGTTTGATCTTATGAAATCCCATCTAGTCTTCAGCAGTAGCCTGGAAAGCCATCATATGGCCATATGATCAAAACCACAAACTAGGGACAGCAGCACTGCTAGAGGGTAAGCAAATCAGAGTCCAACATAAACACTCATGTGTGCACAGTTGGTAAGCCATTTGCTAAGTTCCCCCAATAGAAGCGAGCTAGATGAGCCTATTAAATAGTCTATTTCCTCAGTGCCACTCCAAAGCCTTCATATGTTTAGTGGATTAATCCATAAGGCTTCAGTCAGCATCTTAAGATCGGCATAAACTGCGTGAATTAACTAACCCTGATTCCGAGTCGACCGACACGTTGTTGAACTGGGACTGTTTTCAAGCCGGGTTGGCTTCACCAACCGTGGAATGATTGACAGCTCACAACCAAAATTGAATCAGGCCTGGCGGTGATCTGGCATGGTTGTAGCAAAGTTACTGCGCCTGCACAGAGTGGATGGACAGTCCGCTGATTGCAGAAACGTCTTGACAGTCGACAACAATTTGAAGCCAACGACCCAAGCATATAATGTGAGTAGTCAAGTCCGTATTGTTTGAATACCTGCAAATGTTAAGGTCCACGTCGCATACTGCCAATTCCAACAATTCCATACTCTATCAACATCCAGTTTGCCTCTGATGGAAGACCAAGCTATGCCCATTGCATTGTCACAACAGTCACAGATCCTGGACTGTCCACATTGCTTGTTTTGAAATGATATGTGGTTCACTGCAATCTTGGACTTGCTGAGTCTCACAAGCGACTTGCCAATCGCTATCCAAAGTTGGGTATTGAGAATTTTTGATATGTCCAAAGTTTGGAATGGCTAAAAGTCTGTCAAGTTTTTTGGTAAGTCTGTAAATCAGCTGAAAAACTAACAAAGCCATTAATTTTTGGTGAAATGACGGAGTGGGACGGGGCCTTTCTGTATCCGGTTATTAACCGATACAATTTTATTTGGAATTTAAAACTAACAGTTCTCGAATTCTACACGGTATGCTCAGCTTGGATATTATTACGTCCAAACATATCTTCTATCAGTCACGTGCATCATCCCTATAACTTTCTCCTTCCAGAACATCTACATTGTTTTAGGTGAAAATTGATTGCAGGTGATTTATAAAATCATATCCTAAAGCAACGCAAATAATCAAAGAGAAGAAAGTAAGTAGAGGCAATGAACCGTATCTTTGTGTGCTTTAAAGCTGGTAGAATAAAGGCTGCAATCAGAAGCATTTTTTTCTTACATCCACCTCATGAGACTACTGCACAGGTAAATGAAGTCAGCATATCCAGCTAAGAAAGAGGTGTTGGTAAATGATGAATCAGAGAAAGGTGCAGCTATTTGAAATGGAAATGAGACACATTTTGCACTGTTGGATTTTCATACACCTTGGCCTCCTGCATCTTGATTGTCCTCCACTTTTTGCCTATTAATTAAAGATTTACCTTGGGAAACATACATTACTGCCTAACAAAATGGATTACCTGTCCGTTCCACTGATGCACTATTAAACGTTTTTCAAACACTACGGCCTCCAAAACAAGCAGCAAAGGTTTGGATTGGCTGCCCACTCTGTGCTAAAAGAGACCACATTGATTTCCATCAGAGGAGCACTCATGTCCACTAACTACTGACTTTCACAACATTCCAGTCACGTTGCTCCCCAGACCCTCCTCCCGAAATCACTTGTGTGAACACATCCATCCACCTTGATCACTCTTCTGGTGAGACGCTGAAGCCAGCAACGAGAATCCCACTCCTAAATGGTGGCATGGTAGCACGGCGACTATTTGCAGTCATTTGACGTGTTAAAGCCTTTAATGTTTGAAGGGGTTTAAGTCAGAGAGGCAAATATTGCTCATGCTAATGTAAACCATACTGTACTGGTTATAATAGCTGTGAGTACTCGATAAGCTGTTTGTAAGAGGCTTTCTCTGTGTCTATCATTTTTGGCATGAACCCCATCATGTAAACAAGTGGGGATTTGTGTTCCAATGTAGAACGCCGCTCCTCAACTCAAGAGCGTTGCCCACGAAACACGACTCAAGGCTGCCGATTACATAATCTGCACACATAATTTTGGAAGAGGCATATTGCATTATGCAGTGTGGCTACCGGAACAAGGGACGAGTCAAGGAGCTCGGTCTCAAAGGGGCACATACATAATAAAGACAGAAGTTAAATCGGTGGAAGACAGCTGCTGCTCTTACTTGAATGAATGTTTTATTGCGTTTATTCCAAACGGTGCTTTTAACATTACACTGACATTGCAATCAGCTCTCACCAGTAATGTGCGGTCAGGGGAGGCAGGCAGAGCCTCGCTGTCATAATGAAGAATTAAACAATGAATAATAACAGGAAAAAATCATTGCAATGTGTGTCCAATGCACTTGTATCAATGAATGTAGTTAGAGCAGAGAAAACCTGTTTACAACCTTCCAAATATATATATATATTTACATTATTAGACCCTCTAGACATGAACTAAAACACCTATAGTCACCTTTACACTGGTAATACCCAACATAGTATTCATGATTAGAGTAAACAAGCCATTTAAGACGCAGATAAGACTCGCTCTTGCTCATGTGCTATTGTCTCCATAAAAGTGTTCCATTGGGGAGCTGAGTGGTGGGCAGACAGGAAGTGACATTGTGGGTTCAGAGTTGAGTTTTGGTTTGGCACGGATTATGGCCGCAACAATAGTTTGTGTCTTTATTAGGGTTTTTTTTTACTAGGGATTATTGGGAAATCATTCAAACCTGTAACAAAAGCCAGTTGTTCCAGCAACAAAGTCTGCAGTTTGAGTGTCTCACCAAACATTACAGCAGTGGTTCTCAACTAGTGGGGCGGGCCCCCCTGGGGAGAAGCGGTGAAGTGTGGGGGCAGACACTACTTTCGGTGTTAGTGTCAATCTGTCCATATATCCAAATGTATTATACTCAACATGCCATTAGACTACTTCACAGCTCTCCATGTTGTTGCATTTTCATGCTTTCAGTTTCAAGTTGAGTTTGTACAGTGCAGATAAATAAATAGATATGATTATATATTATATATAGTTGTCAATAGCATTTCAAATGAGGGGGCGCGGCAGCATTTCTGGACCCTGGGGTGGCATGACAGAAAATAACTGAGAACCACTGCCAAACAGTAACATTACTGACCAGTGTAGAATACTACATATGATTCACAGCGTCTTTGAATGCATCTTCCGCTTGCACTGTATATCATATTTGAATTCATTCAGCCATTGTTATGCTTGAAACTGCTTAATTTAGGCCAGTGGTTCTCAGTTAGTTTCTGTCATGTCCCCCCTAGGGGTCATAAATGTTGTCGCGTCCCCCCCATTCAAAATACTATTGACGACTGGTAAAATCTTGAAACTGAAACCAGGAAAACGCAACAAAATGGGAAGTTGTAAAGTGTATTCAAGAGTCAAAAGGCATGTTGAGTATGATACATTTAGACATATTGGCAGCTTTACACAAACATTGACAAACCTCCCTGCTTCTTCTTTATTACTAGGATAAGGACACTGACTACTATTCAGCCCACTGTCCCATTTCCTTACTTGTGCATTTTTCCATCCATCCATTTTCCACCGCTTATCCGGGTCCGGGTCGCGGGGGCAGCAGCTTCAGTAGGGAAGTCCAGACTTCCCGGTCCCCAGCGACCTCTTCCAGCTCCATCGGGAGGACACCAAGGCGTTCCNTTGACATGCATGTTCAAATAAGATGAAACCATTACCATTGCCATTTATACAGTCATGTAAAGGTTTTTGTGTATTAGTTCCAATAATTGGGTTCACTGTTTAGAACATTTTTGCTCTGTCCTTCTCAAAAAAGACTTTCCGACAGTCGGTTATTTCCATCATCCTTGCTTCTTATTCTGACTGAGTCCAGTCCACCGCAGCATGGAAGCTTCAAACTGTTAATCATCTCTGTTGCACTCCAGAAAATCGTCCTGGTAAAAAAATTTGGAGCGGAATGTACCTTATATGTCTTTTTGTGGTGATCTTTGTGTCACTTTTTAACAGCCTGAAGTTGGTGCGGGGCCGCACGGTGGCCGAGTGGGTAGCATGTTGGCCTCACAGTCAGGAGGTTTAGAGTTTGAATCTCCGTTGGGAATCTCTGTGTGGAGTTTGCATGTTCTCCCCGTGCGTGGGTTTTCTCCAGGTACTCGGGTTTCCTCCCACACTCCACAAACATGCAGGTAAGGTTAATTGGCAACTCTAAATTGTCCATTTGAGTGTGAATGTGAGTTTGTTTGTCCACCCTGCGATTGACTAGCAACCAGTCCAGGGTGTACCCCGCCTCCCGCCCAGAGTCAGCTGGGATAGGCTCCAGCATACCCGCGACCCCAATGAGGATAAGCGGTATAGAAAATGGATGGATAGAAGTCATCCTCAGTATGACTGGACATAAAAGGTGGAACAAGGCACTTTGCAGTCGCATGAGTAGCCAATAGAGAAACATCATTTCTGTCTAACAATGTATATCAGGGCAGGAGTAACTGAGGTTATAAAAGGCATTGAGCAGCATAAAACTGTCATAGTTGGTGTAAATATTAGGCTTCACCCATGCCTGCCACTGAAAAAGGGGAAATGAACTAAATTGCCTCATTTCAATAACTTTTTTTGTTTTTTGAATCCATATATTTAAAGCACAGGGATTCCAAGCAGGCTAATTATAATGATATCAGTTGTATCTGTTCAACATTCTTATCCTTAGTGATTCGGTTAAAGAAGCAAGAGAGACGATAACGGAAAAGACACGAGGTTCATAAGGGCTCACCATAAAATCCCGTACAAAAATGATGGAGGCTTCTTTGTTATCATTTGCAGTAGGGATGCTCCGGTCAGAGATCTAGGCTGTTGATACCAATAGCGATTATCCATAATCATCCCCTAATTTGAAGTGATATACTGTAAATAGGGCATTGCTCCACATGTGATAATACTGTTATACAATTAAATCATTATTTATCATTATTTACACATATAGCAATAATGATCATGATGATATATTAAGGAGTCGAATCAATTAGATATATCAATATTAAATTAGTAATAACAGTTTAGAATTGAATTATTGTCATATACAGCCGTCTTTGTGGCATCAAACTTTCCCAGGCGCCATGATATTTTTGAGTCACACAGATATTGGCTTCATCCAAATGAAACAATGCCCGCCTGCTGCCCCTTTTGAAGCACACGGGGTGGCTTCACTTTGCATTAAGTACGAATGCCGCCAGCCATTACCCGTGGAAACGCGACACTGATGTTGTATTTGCTCAAAGGCTCGGTCTGTCACTCGTTCAATCGTGTTTTGCGTTCATGCTCATTTGAGACGGGGCGGTTATAATTTGACACAAGTGGTGGCCCTTTTTACCCACGCTATATACTGTATTTGCTGAAACTGCAAAGGCACTGTCCATGATGTCCATGCGATGCTGCAGAGCTGTGTCAACCAAGAAACCCCCAGAGCATCCAGGGCCTTAAAGAACTTCGGGCAGATCTCATCCACCCCTGTGGCCCTGTCACCAAGGAGAGAACCTCAGTCCCAGAGATAGGAGAACCCATCATGTAGTCCTCATCATGTAGTCCAAGACGATGTGATTGAAGAGGTCTTCTGAGTATTTCATCCACACCATCTCAAATTAAAGTCAGCATCACACAACCCCTACCATGCACAATTTTTAAGCAAACTGTTAATACATTTATTTCAGTCATATTTTGACTAATCTACTTCGAATTGTATTTGAGTAATATTTGCTAGGTGTATATTTACTCAGGCCATTACGTTGTGCAACGTGGTTGGTTTCAATAACAATGACAATATCAATATGTCATGTAACTTGTAAAGATAATACACAGTAAGAGATAATTATACAATACATTGCTAGGTTACTCAAGTACCTTTGAGTAACCTTTGCTTCAGTGCGTTCAACACTACAGTATATTACTACTTTACTACGATGAATTTATGATCCCATTATTTTCCTAAAGTCTTAAGCTTAGGACTCCTTTCTTTATGTGCACAGACATTTGGGGAAATTGATTATTCTTGATATACTTTAAGACTAAGTGTGCAGATTTCAGGGCTTCCAGGTCTGAGAGCGGGCGCCCCCTTCCGTAAGTGTCAAGTCCCGTCAAACCAAGATATACTACTTGATTACATTTTCTCCTGCAGAAACATTTGATCACAAAAAGTACATTTACCATTGCAATTATAATTGTGGCTTTATCATTGCTAACCTCTTCAGGAGAGAAAGGCAAGAACTAAATCTTACAGTGGAGTTCCATTGTGCACATATGTGAGAGACATACCAGGGTTTCTTTTTGACTGAAGAAAAATACCTCCGCAATCCATACCAAACACTGTCCATAGCAGCATGCATCAAAGCATAGGTTTTAATTTAACTGAGCTTATTCAATTCGTTAGGCAGTTAGGGTCATCTACAAGTTGGTGGAGGTTAATGAGTAAAGCGATTTCATGTGCATATTCCTCATGAACATCAGTCTTTTTGCTTCCAAGCCAAATGTCATGGTGGGCATTGAAATCCACGAAGACAATGACTTCTGACTTTGAGTGGTGGTCTTTACTGTAGTAAACTCCTGCTCAGCATACCTGGGGCTTTTACCAAGCAAATCTCACCCACAAACTTCCAAAATATAGACAGCACATAAAGTCTATCACTCTGTCCCTGTGCAGATTCAAGTCTTTCTGATCACCGTCTGCTCCATCTTACCCCGACCTAGAAGCAGAAATTAAAAACTTCTAAGCCTGTGGTGTAAAGAAATGGGCCGATGAGTTAATGTTGGAGTTAAAGGCCTGCTTTGACTTGACTGATTGGAGAGTTTTTGAAGCTGCAGTTTCAGACCTAGGTGAACTGTTTGACCCTGTGACATCCTACATCAATTTCTTTGAGGACATAGGTGGAGACCAAGACCTTCCGTACAAACAACAACAACAAACCCTGGTTGACACCCATGGATCTTCAACCATTCACTAGAGCAGTGTGAAGTGCCCTCCTGCTTCAAACTCTCCGCCATCATCCTAGTCCCTAAGACACCCTCCATCTCAGGATTAAATGCTTCTAGAACTGTGACCCTGGCATCTGTGGTCATGAAATCCTTTGAGCTACCGGCGTCACAGGCTCCCTGTTGCACTCCCTGCCTACAGAGCAAACAAGTGATAATGCAGTCAACGAGGGACTGCGCTAGATCCTGCATTATCTTGACTCCCCAGTGACCTACGCAAGGATCCTGTNCCAAATGAAACAATGCCCGCCTGCTGCCCCTTTTGAAGCACACGGGGTGGCTTCACTTTGCATTAAGTACGAATGCCGCCAGCCATTACCCGTGGAAACGCGACACTGATGTTGTATTTGCTCAAAGGCTCGGTCTGTCACTCGTTCAATCGTGTTTTGCGTTCATGCTCATTTGAGACGGGGCGGTTATAATTTGACACAAGTGGTGGCCCTTTTTACCCACGCTATATACTGTATTTGCTGACACTGCAAAGGCACTGTCCATGATGTCCATGCGATGCTGCAGAGCTGTGTCAACCAAGAAACCCCCAGAGCATCCAGGGCCTTAACGAACTTCGGGCAGATCTCATCCACCCCTGTGGCCCTGTCACCAAGGAGAGAACCTCAGTCCCAGAGATAGGATAACCCATCATGTAGTCCTCATCATGTAGTCCAAGACGATGTGATTGAAGAGGTCTTCTGAGTATTTCGTCCACAACATCTCAAATTAAAGTCAGCATCACACAATCCCTACCATGCACATTTTGACTGTGCACTGCTTCCCCCTCCTGAGACGGTGGATGGTGGCCCAGAATCTCTTTAAAACCCCAGTAGGCCCAACCCCTAGACACTCGCCATCATGCCCCAACTCCAGGCCTGGCTCCAGGAGGGGACCCAGGTGATCCCCAACCAGCAAGGGAAAATCTGGTCCGCTGTTTTGTTTCTTCAATCTAGAAACTCAATTTTTATTGTCAGACAAAAAGCAAAACGTACAAAAACTAAAGCAGGTTTTCCCATCAAAAATAATGTAGATCCAATGAATCCGGTCCAAACACCAATAAATATAAACAATAAACAAATTTTATAGAGACAAATTCTAGACTTACAATCAGAAAACAATGCAAAATCCATCTAAATGATGAACAAAATGGATACGTGAACATGTATGATAACTTTTACCTTTATTTGCCTTTTGTTTGTGAACAAGGTGATGGGTGGAGGGAGAAGGGGAGGAACGGAAGAGCTACACGGACGCTGTTTCATTCTAGTCCATTACAACCTTAACTTTAAAGAGTGGACGGTTAAAGCAGTATAACTTGCTCCCATCCAGCCATCCATTTTCTATGCCGCTTATCCTTACCAGGGTTGCGGGTATGCTGGAGCCTATCCCAGCTGACTACGGGCGGGAGGTGGGGTACACCCTGGACTGGTCCCATGAACTTAACTTTAACTTAACTTTGGCTTTGTCTTTTCTTGAGCAATTACAAAAATACGTTTTTTTTTCTGTATTTTTAAGCAAACTGTTAATACATTTATTCATTCATTCATTCATTTTCTGTACCGCTTATCCTCATTAGGGTCACGGGGATGCTGGAGCCTATCCCAGCTGGCTTTGGGCGAGAGGCGGGGTACACCCTGGACTGGTCGCCAGTCAATCGCAGGGCGTTAATACATTTATTTCAGTCATATTTTGACTAGTCTACTTCGAACTGTATTTGAGTAATATTTGCGAGGTGTATATTTACTCAGGCCATTACGTTGTGCAACGTGGTTGGTTTCAATAACAATGACAATATCAAAATGTCATGTAACTTGTAAAGATAATACACGATAAGAGATAATAATACAATACATTGCTATGTTACTCAAGTACCTTTGAGTAACCTTTGCTTCCGTGCGTTCAACACTACGGTATATTACTACTTTATTATTAATATTAATATTAATTAATATGATTCTTGATATACTTTAAGACTAAGTGTGCAGATTTCAGGGCTTCCAGGTCTGAGAGCGGGCGCCCCCTTCCGTAAGTGTCAAGTCCCGTCAAACCAAGATATACTACTTGATTACATTTTCTCCTGCAGAAACATTTGATCACAAAAAGTACATTTACCATTGCAATTATAATTGTGGCTTTATCATTGCTAACCTCTTCAGGAGAGAAAGGCAAGAACTAAATCTTACAGTGGAGTTCCATTGTGCACATATGTGAGAGACATACCAGGGTTTCTTTTTGACTGAAGAAAAATACCTCCGCAGTCCATACCAAACACTGTCCATAGCAACATGCATCAAAGCATAGGTTTTAATTTAACTGAGCTTATTCAATTCGTTAGGCAGTTAGGGTCATCTACAAGTTGGTGGAGGTTAATGAGTAAAGCGATTTCATGTGCATATTCCTCATGAACATCAGTCTTTTTGCTTCCAAGCCAAATGTCATGGTGGGCATTGAAATCCACGAAGACAATGACTTCTGACTTTGAGTGGTGGTCTTTACTGTAGTAAACTCCTGCTCAGCATACCTGGGGCTTTTACCAAGCAAATCTCACCCACAAACTTCCAAAATATAGACAGCACATAAAGTCTATCACTCTGTCCCTGTGCAGATTCAAGTCTTTCTGATCACCGTCTGCTCCATCTTACCCCGACCTAGAAGCAGAAATTAAAAACTTCTAAGCCTGTGGTGTAAAGAAATGGGCCGATGAGTTAATGTTGGAGTTAAAGGCCTGCTTTGACTTGACTGATTGGAGAGTTTTTGAAGCTGCAGTTTCAGACCTAGGTGAACTGTTTGACCCTGTGACATCCTACATCAATTTCTTTGAGGACATAGGTGGAGACCAAGACCTTCCGTACAAACAACAACAACAAACCCTGGTTGACACCCATGGATCTTCAACCATTCACTAGAGCAGTGTGAAGTGCCCTCCTGCTTCAAACTCTCCGCCATCATCCTAGTCCCTAAGACACCCTCCATCTCAGAATTAAATGCTTCTAGAACTGTGACCCTGGCATCTGTGGTCATGAAATCCTTTGAGCTACCGGCGTCACAGGCTCCCTGTTGCACTCCCTGCCTACAGAGCAAACAAGTGATAATGCAGTCAACGAGGGACTGCGCTAGATCCTGCATTATCTTGACTCCCCAGTGACCTACGCAAGGATCCTGTATGTGGACTTCAGCTCGGCATTCAACACCCCCATTCCTGAAATCCTCCAGGAGAAGCCCTCACAGCTCATTATGTGCCCGGCTTCACCTGTTGGTGGATCATTGGTCAACAACAAATCACTCCATTTTGAGGCGTTCTTGTTGGTGACCTGACAAAGATGGGCTGTCTTCCTTTTCCTCCAGGCATAAGTTAGATCAATACTGCAGGTAGTCTTTGTGGGGGCATGTCAAGTGACCTATAAAACAAATTATTAACAGTGATTTGAAGCTTCGGTCCTTTAGGTTGCCTTAAAGGAGTTTTTGGGACATGAAAGCAACACATATGAGCCTAAATAGAGGTTGTATTAAAGAACAATTGCTCATGATTGTGAGTGCGCAAATATATATTTTTGTGAGTTTAGCAGGACGATTAAGCGTCTGAGTTTGTCTTTCATGGTCAACGTGATGGACAAGTGGCCCATTACATCAATGGTACCGAGTGCACTACAGTGCAAGCAGTCAGTCATAAATTCCATGGGCTTCCACTTTTCATCTCAGGAGCACAGCAAGTTTAACACAAGGCTGAGATATGGTGTTGGGGAGATGTAAAAAGTGTAAAAATCCTCTTGCCCAACGGTACGGCCATAATGTAAGTCATGTAATGGAGAAAAAACAGATAACTGAAGAACTTGTTGGTAAAATACATATAAAAACAATAACAGAAAATGATCAAACTGTGTTGCTCAAATTGTACTGAGCAGCCAGATTCCATTGTATCTTGCAATAAGTTATATTTTCGATATGGCGATCATCAGAATGGTATTTTGTGCCATTATTGTTGGTACTATAACAAAAACGAACACAGAACCCACTGAAAGAATCAATTTTTTAGATGTGAATTCAAGTGAAATCTCACAAGAATTTTGCATTAAGCATCGCACATGTCATGCAAATCATCATGCAAATTTTGGCTAAACTACAAACTGGAACACTTCTGGAGCTTTCAGCTGTAGATAAGGTAAATAGACTTTCCCTTCTATAGCTCTTTTCCACCTTCAAGGAACTCAAAGCGCTTTGACACTTTTGACACATTTTGTACTGATGATGCAGCATCAGGAGCAACTGCGGGTTCAGTTTCTTGCCTAAGGAAACTGTGACATAGTCACAGGAGGTGGGATAGAACCAGCAATGTTCAGGTTGGGAGACAACCACTCTACCATCAGAGCCACATCAAAAAGATTCAACCCACTTCAGTAATTTCATGGAGTGATTTTTTTAAGAATGGCATCTGTACATTTATCAATGGTACTCCAGTAAACAGGTCCTCTGCAATTCCATGTGTGTGTTTGGCTTGTGGGCCAACCCAGTAACACCACAAAAGAAGGTAGAGCAAATTTAAAGTAGGCAATCATGGACACAGTAGTCTATTCTGTGCCCTGCACCCAAGAGGCCAAATGGGACAAATGGAGTGGAGGGCAAGTGAAATAACAATCTGTTAGTGGCTGTCCCCCCATTGCTATTATCTCATATGGACCTGCCCCGCAAGATGTAACAAAGTAACCATAACCCTATTTCACACTTCTACCCATGCGTCATTCTGAGTTTTGAAAGACAGTAATTATCTTGTAAAATGTTCACGTCCATAACGTTCCCAACATTTTTTTAACGTTTTACCTCTGACATTGCTTCTCAGGAAAATCCCTCAAAGGGCATTGAAGGTTGGGTCATATAGTTCTACTTTTGTCTTGGAAGCAGAAGGAGATTGATATGAATCACTTAAATGGCCTTTGGTATCGCAGCAGCTGCTACAATATCTTGGCATCCGCACGTTGGTGAATGCCACTGCATGGCTGCCACTTTTACAATGGCTGTCTCCGTGCGCCGGGGGGGGGGGGTGAAATGATGACATTGCTCCACACAGTGATGATAACATTTGGAACTCAGGACACGGGCAAGGTGGTTAAGAGACTGTCAGGCTGGAAGTCACTGTGAGTCAGCCACTGTCACAGGGAACGGGCCCGGAAGCCTGCAAGTCCAATGGCTGCCTTCATGCCACTCTGTGTCCGAAAGCTGCCAGCATTGCTGATCCAGAGCCAGAAAAGCATACAAGACAAAAAGCGGGGTGAACTCTTATGTTACCGATCCAAGTGATGGCATTTTGACACACACTTTACCCACCAATTCGCTGTGAATTTACACACATTGACAAGTAGCCAAGGAACAATACGCAATTCTGATTTACTGACACTTACAGCGCGATACAATACACTGGGAATTGTATCAATAATCGTTCAAGTAAATGCGTACATGATGGATTCGCAGAAGGGTAAGCTGGAGGACAGTGCAAGTCCAACACATACCAGACTTGGATATTTGAACATAGAGTTCATAATTTTAAACACGACACTGGTGAAATGCAACGTTGCAATTTACTATTGGAATGAATTCATAATATTTACAGTAGATTTAAGGAAATATAGAACAGTTATGGCAGCACTGTGGCACATATGGTGGGTTCTGAGTTTGAATCGGACTCGGCGCGCTGTGTGGAGACTTGTTGGTGTTCTATTGTGACACACTCTGCAAACTTCATGTAATTTTTATTTTTTTGTGGCAACCTTAATTCTCATTAAATTCCCATTAAAAAGGGGGGGGGGTACACAATTAAAAAAAATATATTTTAGTCAATCATTTACGCTTGCCATTTCCGCTTGAGGCCGACCAATCTTCACCTCCATCATATTTGTCATAGTACACCTGAGCATCAGTTTGAGCTAATTTCATCGTCAGTGGTTCGAATAAGTTCTCTATCTATCTCATCTCCTGGGAGGCGTCCAGGAGGCATCCGGACTAGATAACGGAGCCACCTCAACTGGCACTTCTCAATATGAAGGAGCAGCGGCTCTACTCTGAGTTCCTCACCCTACCTCTTAGGGTCAGTCCAGCCACCCCATGAAGGAAACTCATTTCCGCCGCTTGTATCCACGATGTCATTCTTTCGTCACCACGGGTGAGGGTGGAACATAAATCGACCGCTAAATTGAAGCCTTTGTCTTCCGACTCAGCTCTTTCTTCACCACGACGGTCCGGTACAGCGACTGCAATACTCGAGACGCCCCACCGGTCTGTCTGTCGACCTCACGCTTCCATCACTTCACTCACCCCGAGATACTTGAACTCCTCCACCTGGGTCAAGACCTCACTCTGAACCCGGAGAGTGCAGTAAACAGTTTTCCAACTAAGAAACATATCCTCAGATTTGGAGGTGCTAATGCCAAAAGCTTCACAGTCAGCTGCAAACTGCCCCAGTAAAGACTGAAGGTCACTGCCTGGTTAGACAATCAGGACCACATCCTCTGCAAATATCAGAGATCCTAAGGGCACCAAACTGCACCCTCTAGACGCCTCGGTTGCGCCTAGAAATTATGTTATGACAGAATCATTGACAAATGGCAGCCTTGGCGGAAACCAACATTCCACAGAAACAGCCTCGACTTACTGCTGGCATTGTGAACCCGGCTTCTGCTTCGGGTGTACAAGGACCAAATGGCACATAGTAGCGTGCAACCAATCCGGTAATTCGGGACACCCCCCACAGGACAGCACGAAGGAAGCCGTTGAAGAGATTCCTTTGGCCCATTGTTGTGGCATTCATCAATAACCATCACCTCACATAGCAGCATGAAAATGCCACGTGGCAAGGATCTGTACACAATACCTTGAAGCTGAAAACATCACAGGTTTTGCATGGCCAGTACACTAACCGAACACCCATTGACCATGTTTGGGACGCTCAGAATCGGCAAATACTGTATTTGGAGCAAATAGTGAAGAGTAACAGCAAATTGTGCTCACCAACACAGATTTGTGAACAATATTTGAGAGGTAGGCCTTTTGCGTGGATAAAAAACTTCAGATCTTTGAGTCCAGCTCATGAAAAATGGGAGAAAGAACATTGAGTGGTTATCCAAAATTTGTTACATGGGAAATAAACACGGTGGCTGAGTGGGTAGCATGTTGGCCTCACAGTCAGGAGGTTCAGGGTTCGAACCGCCGTTGGGCATTTCTGTGTGGAGTTTGCATGTTCTCTCCGCGCCTCCGTGGGTTATCTCCAGGTACTCTGGTTTCCTCCCACATTCCAGAATCAAGCATGTTAGGTTGATTGGCGACTCTAAATTGTCCATCGGTATGAATGTGAGTGTGAATGCTTGTATGTCTGCCCTGCGATTGGCTGGCCACCAGTCCACGGTGTACCCCTACCTCCCGCCCGAAGTCAGCATGGCATAAGCTCCAGCACACCCGCGACCCGAATGAGGATAAGCGGCATAGAAAATGGATGGATGGGAAATAAACACCACACTTTAAGTACACAAAATGATATATCAAATACAGTCTTCAATGACAACTCCAACCATATCACATGATATGTACATTTGTGACTCAAGTGACTCATTAACAACACAGAACAATCATCCTCCATTTGTGAATTCAAATTAAGCCTAGTGTCCATTGAAGCATGCCCAAATGCATCCCCCCTTGCCCTTTGCATGAGCATTACTTGGCAGGAAACGAACACATTTCAACATTTGGGATTCCACTGCTTCGCATCACCGGGCACCATCATCTGATTGCCTGCTGGTGCAAAGGGGGGGGGGGGGGGGTGCAGTCTGTTGGCTCTGCAGCGAAGTCGAAATCCGCAGAGGGCTAGCAGGTAAACTGTTCCTGTTGCCCTTCTTGCCAGCCTTAACAATCTCACTCGCCAAACAAATTGCTCCAAGCAGATGTTCTCCAATCTGCCCATCGAGCATTGAGTGGTGTGCACCGCTGGCGTTAGGTTGCTCCAATTGCCTCCACTGCTGTGTTTCAGTTTGGATAAGGGCTGACGTACGGGCAGCCCCATCATCAGCATTGTGGCACCCAGGCTAATTCACCATTTTGGCAATTATGGGCTTCCAGTATATAGTATCGTATACTCCAGGTAGTGGAAAAATACACAATAAATTATCTTCCTTAAATATTTCTCATATTTGAAGGAAGTCATATGACAGAGAAACCAGGTAGCAGTACTCATTAAAGTACAATTAACATTTTCATTCATTCATTCATTTTCCATGCCGCTTATCCTCATTAGGGTCACGGGGATGCTGGAGCCTATCCCAGCTGACTTTGGGCGGGAGGCGGGGTACATCCTGGACTGGTCGCCAGCCAATCGCAGGGCACATATTCATACCGATGGACAATTTAGGGTCGCCAATTAACCTAACATGCATGTTTTTGGAATGTGGGGGGAAACCGGAGTACCCGGAGAAAACCCACACACGCACCGGGAAAACATGCAAACTCCACACAGAGATGCCAAACAGAGATTCGAACCCTGAACCTCCTGACTGTGAGGCCAATGTGCTACCCACTCGGCCACCGTGCGGCCTCAAAATTTTCAATCATCAATTTTTTTTAAACATTCGTGGACAATTTGGACTCCTTAGTTAGCGTGCATATAAACATGTATGTGTTTTTACACACACACATGATTATGTATTGTCCAAAGGTGTGAATGGCTGTTTGTCTAAATGGGCCCTGTGATTGACTGGTGAGCAGCTTAGGGTGCATCACGCTTTTCATTCAACGTCAGCTGGAATAGGCTCCAGCACACCAGTGACCCAAACGATGAGGTCTCACGCAGTTCTTGTAGGTGCTTGGTCAACCGTGGTAAATGATTTATGGTATGACGTCATGCTACTGTCAACAACCCCGATCGTTCACGTTACCGAACTGTGCTGTGGCAAACTAAATAGATTAGTGGAAAATAAATCTATGCTCCCTTTCTGAGTCAATGATTGACTTCCTGGTGCATTCATGGAGGATTGAGCGTGGCCTTGACTAATGACATTCCATTAACTCCTCCACAGCCACACAAAAACGACTTTAACACTCCTTCTGCCTCGACGTTTTCCCGCCGCGCTGCATTTTCATTTCTTTGTATTTTGTCTGCCCTCATCTTCAGTCCCTATTTACGTCCACTCCCTGTTGACCTTCTTCTTCCCAGAATCCTATCTCTTCCTTCACCTCATTCTACTGTCTATTTCACCTCTTTCCAGCAACCACCCTCCACATTGCCCATGTCCCTTGCACTCCTCATCCAATCCCAATGACTGGCTACATGGGCAACTCAACACCCCTCTCTCTTTCACTGTTAACAGCATGGGAGTCCTTTTTGAGGAGATGGTTCAGCCGCATTTACACCGTGGTGGCGTTGGGCTTGAACAGTCCGCCTAGGGCAGGGGTAGGGAAGCTATGGCTCGGAAGCCACATCTTTTGATGACCACATATGGCTCTCAGAAGTTTCTAAGCAACGTCATATTTAGTTGTTTTTATTTCGTTTTTTCTTAACATACCTTGCTTTACAACAGGGGTGTTCAACGTGCGGCCCGAATGATTTATTTGTCCGCGGCACAATCTAAAAATAAAAAAATTTTAAACAAAAAGCAAAAATTGAAAAATGAAGTTGCAATTTTTGGAAAATTAGGTTGGGGAAAAGGTTATAATATTAGGAGAATAAAGTAAATGTATATTACAGGAATGAAATCATAATCGTGAGAAAAGTTGAAAAAAATTGGGAAAAAAAACCCTGCAGAAATTGGAAGAAATTGTAATTTTACAAGTAGAAAGTCAAAATATTAACAGAAAAAAAGTCAACATTTTACGAGAATAAACTTGTAATATATGACATTGTAAAAACAATGTCATTTTAGTAACAGAGTTTATTTTTATTTTATTGATTCATTTATTTTTTGTGTATGTGTCTTATCCAGCATCATAACATCTGAATGGGAGTCAAGCTGCCTTTACTGTAAGTGCTGAGCAAATTTGCTTTGCCAAGGGTAACTTCATAATCTATATGAGGCTCCCTTGACATTTTACTGTGTTTTTTATGAATTTTGTCCAGCCGGACGCCACGCGGCAGCCGAGCAAGGGCCACAGGGTGCCACGGACGCCAACGGCCGTAACACCTACCAGAGGCCAGCCAGCTATGAGCAAGCAGGGCACCCGCCCCCGAGCTTCCGGGCCGAGAAGCCACCCGCCCCCAAAAGCAGGGGCCGTACCCAACACCCCAGGAGCTCCAGGCCGCCCCAGACACCAACTATCGCGGGCCATCGCCATCGCCCAGGCGCCCCCGGCTGGCCCATGGTTGTGCCACCCCTCCCGACAGAACCCCCATGTATGTGCATGTATATTTTTTTGCTAACAGGAATCACAGTGTTAAAAATAACATTCAAAATATAAAACCCTCTCAGCACTTTAATCCATCCGATTCAGAGACTTACTGTCTTCTAAAATTGTTACTAAAAAAAGAATCTGGATCACGAAAATAAATTTGAAAATATGTGTTGTTTATGGCTCTCTTAGGCCAAAAGGTTCCTGACCCCTGGCCTAGGGTAACAGGTTTTTAATGGTTTAAGGGTGTTCGAATGCGAGGTACTGACGGAGCAGAAACTATGGAATCACAGGAGTGCCAAAATTAAAAGGAAACACAATCAATTAAAAAAAAATGTTTTTTTCCAATTTATTTTATTTTTTTCTATTTTGTCTTTGTTTTTTGTTTTTTAATTTTGTCATTGATTTTCCTGTTTTGTTTTTCCGTTTGTTTTTTGTCGTTGTATTTATTGGGTGGCTGAAGCCGGCGACAAAAAGCAAAGGCAAAAGAAGGAGGCTGTGTGCAGGGCGTTCTGCCATGGTGAAACAAGGGTTAGGTTCCTCTGGTGTTTGTTTTGTTTTGTGTGTCATTCTTCCCTCCCTAAGCTCCCTTGCCTTCCACTGCTAAGCTGCGCTTCGGGCCTTTGGAGTTCTCCATGTAGCGGCGAATGAGACTCGCACTCCATCCTTGCTGGGGCGCGGCACGTATTCATCTGCTGAACTTACTGAAACGAATTCTCCAGGGAGACTGGAGTTTACAAGCGATGTGTCGGCTGCAAACAAAACGGCTCTTGGACGTGAACGAATCGTGAAGTAATGGAAGACGAGCGGCAAGAAACAAAAGCTGAGGCACTTTCTTAATGCCAATCTTCACCAAAGACTGGCAAAAGCTCTTCCCTGGATGCTGCTTTTTCTTGTAGTTAGTTTAATTTCAATTTGGTTGTGTAATATTGGCGTTTTGTTTCACTGTAAATACTGTAGGTAGAAATGTAGAAATAATACACAATACAATAACACATAATAATCCCTTCTGTGGAAATGAAACGGGTGTCTGTGTTTTATAATAATTATTTTTATCGTACCAATAAACATTGCTATAAAAAATATCTTACTCATATTTTGGGGGAAAATAATTAATTTAAGAAACAAAAAACTCTGGGGTAGCCAAAAGATAGCCAAGCCAAAAGAACTGGCTCCCTTAAAAGAACCAAAATTCCCTTCACTAGTATTTACAGATGTTTACATTTTTTTATTATAATTATGGGAGTGTGTAAGCAACCATGAAACGCTGGAACCTGTGGACCACCTGTACAGAAAAACGGAACACACCATACGTCTCATTAAAAAGGGAACTCAGAAGCTATGTCTACAATGTCGGTTGACCCGGGCACCCCCCTTGACCTCATCGATTAGGCAGCCAGTCCAGCACTGGCTCAAACTGAGCTCCTGCATGAGCTGTCTCCAGTTCAGGTAATTAACGAGGAGACTTATTTTAATTTCCTTTTAACGCGTGACTGCTGTAAAATTGTTATTGTTGCAACTGGATCAAATGCATTTATTATATTATGCAACATTCTGCATTATGCAACTATCTGATGTTGGTGTGTTGTAGCGTTTCTACATCTCATCGCAAAGACAACAAACACATCACGTTACCCTCCACGCACCCCCTTGACTTCTTGTTACATTAAGAACTGCCTGATTAAACAACCGTATGCTGTACAGCGAAACGGCACCGGGGACATGATCATTCAGAGCCAATAACAAAAACCACCCATTAATCCTAAAATTGACGGCTGTTTTGTCCTTGGTGTGCAACACACTCCTCACCCTCAACTGTTAGTTACACAGCATGTCAAGAGTCCATGGCAAAGTGGTACCCGCTGTCACCTACCATACCTGGCACACCTTTTGACAGAGGGCAATGTGAAAGTACGAGGAACCTCTCATTGGCGTTAGTGAAAAAAACTGCGTGTCAAAAGCAATGACTACATTTGTCACGTAATGATGCATTTTTATAGGATTTTTCCAGATGACGTGCAGTAAAAATAGCATGGTTATTCCTACGACCGTCTTACCAAAGTATTAATCATAACGGCTATTGAGGCTTGTCTGAACTGTTATTCTTTGTGTAGGTGCCTGCCTAATTATCGTTTGTTGATTTGTTTGTTTTCCTACTAAAAGTACATGCATGCAAAAGGCTGAAAAAATATATAAAAGAATATATTTTGACTTGAAAGGAAAACTGCACTTCATTAAAAATGTTCCCCCCATCCACAATCCTCCTAAGAGACAAGAACGCGTCTTTCCCTTTTCCGTGCGTTCTAGATAGCCCCCCCCCGTGCTGGCAGGACACTGCTCCAAGTGACTGCATCAGAACAAAGAATTGTTAAGCCCTGCAATGGTGGAAACTTTTTTTCCATCTACTCAAAAGCAACTAGAAAAACCGCCCTAGGCCAGCTAACGGACAACTGTCAATCACCATGATATTGATTCAGATACATGCAGTATATACTGCTTATGATATCACTGCTATATACACAGTCCATCAAGCCATGTTAGTACTCCAGAATAGTAGTTCCTCTGTGTTAACTCCTACAATAACAAAGCAGGTGATGGCATGTAAATGGTGCGCTGTTGCCATTTTTTTTAGAGGGGTTTACAGGCAAAATTGGTGAATCCCATTTATGTGCATTGTTAGTGAAAAACTACCAGGACCAGGCGGCTAATCCGAATGCTTAGAAAAGGGAAAGATGTGTGTTGTCTTACATAGAGAACGTGGATGATAGGCTAAATTCCAGAAAAATGGAATTTTCCTTGAAATATGCACCGCTATGGCCATCTCATTTCCACTTCCAACCATAAAGGGTGCAGGGGATTCAACAGTAGATGTTGTTTGGAGGTCATGTGAGTGAAAATATAGCAAGCAGCGTGAGAACAGTGTTGCAAAACATTGCAATAAAGTTGTTGGATTTGATGGTGAAAAACCATCAAACCTAAAAAAACAGGACAAAAAGCATCATAATGAGGCATGCTAATGATTTAGGTTTCATGCGGCGGGTAAATGTGTGTGAGTCATCTGACACGGGCACAAAAGCTCCAGAGTGTGGACACAGATATGCACCTTCTTCCGCCCAGTACAGTTTTTGTTCATTAATTTGGCTGAAAAGGTCACCGAAATGAAGCATAGCATTTTTTCCCATTGGAAATAAGGTTTTACATGCCATAATGATAATTATCAATCACATGGGAAATTATATACACACATTTAACATCACCTTTACCTTTATTGTTGATGGCGAGAGAGCAGATGAGGTGAAAGAGAGACAACTTCTCAACATTGTTTAGGATCTCTGTTTTGTTAACACCTTTACCGCTTTTGCAACACAACATCCTTGATTTTACTTTCTTCGCCAGGATGGACTTATAACCGACTAGTTGGTTACATTGTCATTTGAGTTTGCCAAATAAATAAGCTTACAAGATAATGTAGTCTTCTGTACAGTTAGTACAGTGGAACCCTGGGATACGAAAAATCCGGAATACGAAAGGACCTTTCTGTTTTTTTGTTTTTTTTTTTACTTCGGTTTACAAAAATTTGTTCGCTTTACGAAAGGTTGCCGATCTCACCAAAACGTGTTTTTTTTCAGAATTTGTCTGATTTACCGTATTTTAAGGCGCACGCTAAAAGAAGAATTTGAACTCAATGTACATTCTATATCAGGTTTTATTATCACATTACAGTTGTATTACAATACTGTTTATTTATACCGTAATTAATGTGCAGAAAAGATTTTTTTTTTTAAAATTTAAAAAGGGAAAAAAAAAAAATTTGGCTTACGAAAATCCTTTCGGAACAAACTAATTTCATATCGCGGGATTCCACTGTATTTTGAAATCAACTTTTATACTGCAGCAAATGATGGTGCTGGTGCAGATTTAGCTCAGAGTCACAAGGGTTACGCCTCCCACCAGGCAGTAACAAAAGGGAGATCAGCGTGAGTCACGCATTTTAAAATTACATTTATTATGTCAAAGGTCCAGATAAAAAGCAATGAGTTGCATGGAGCTTTTATTTTGAGGATTACTCACTCATCTTCTGTCAGAATTTGGCAGACAACCAGGCAATTAAAAAAAAAATACATGCAATACAGGCCAAAAGTTTGGACACACCTTCTCATTCAATGTGTTTACTTTTTTTTACATTGTTGTCATTTCTTGCCTTGATAATGGGTTTGGGACCATCGGATGTCAGGTTGACACACAGCCAATCTAAATTTAAATGTAATATCAGTGTGGGTTGAAGCAACCAACCCAGATGGTGTCTTATATGTTTATATTTGTGGAAATACCCTCCCTCATAACACATAGTGAATAAATATGAAAAAAATGTGTGAATTAATATCAATTGTAATAATCCTCCACATCATTCACTACACTATTTGACAGATGTTCTTGTATTAAATATTTTCAGCACAAAGTACAGCATCAATTTAGCACTCTGTCGGAACCAGTATAATGGAAAAAGGCAGTATAGACACTAATAAAAATAAATTCTCCTCCCATTCTGTGTGGAAGCGGTAGGTTGTCGACTACTCACTTTGTCCTTCTTCCCCACTCTGTTTAAAACCGTTTCTTAAGTTTAGACTAAATAAATGTGAATGTACTAATTAGCTCATAACATAGTATTGTTTAAAGCGGCGGCCATCACTTGTGTCCCTGCAATGATTCCATAGCATTACATTTGAGCAAAGCAAAAGGTGAATATAGGGACTTTACTTAATGTCTACAAGGCTCTAAGGGCATTGTAGGGATGTCCAATAATATGGGCCCACCAATATTATTTGCCCAATAAAGGCGTCAGAATCTGATACCGTCAATATCAGTATAGTTTTTTTCCCTGATCATCAAATGCCTTTCGATGCCGATCCCAAAACCCGATCACCAGTGGTTGGCACTGTTGCAGCCCACAGCGAACATTTGGTGCGGTGTTATATGTTGACGTTACTAACATCTTTGGCAGCATGGTCTTAAAGAAGGCGTGTCATCCTCTGGAAATCCACCATCCAGTTATGTTATGTTCATCTCTGGCCAATAGCAATCATTATAAATAAAATGAAGGAAAAATAACATATCAGTATCAGTATCAGTTGATATCAGATATGGAGAGTTGGACAATATCAACACATTGGTTATCGACAAAAAAGGCAATAACAGACATCCTTAAAAAATTGTATTTAGAAAGTCATAAACAGGTTGTCTATGCTCTAACTATGAAAATATTCCATTCATTGATATGAAATGCTACTTTGCAGAAATCCACCTATTGTGGTCAAGTCTGGAACCAATTAGACGCGATAAACAAGGGACGACTACATGTGCGATATTGTGTTTCTACATAAATATAATACATAAAAATGTTTTTCATTGCTTCTGAACAAAAGTGACACGCAATGTGCTTGCGAGGATGTCATCAGAGAGTGATCACATGACAGGCGCTTCCTTTCGTCAAAGATAATTGCATGTCAGCATCGCCACTCAGCTCAGAGAAAGCATCTGCAGCAATGAGTAATCTTAAAGGCAATGCTTTCAGTTTCACTGCCTGCACAATATTGAGATTTAGATTCACTCATCTGCCAATAACAGATGGCGAGTGGCACAGTTAGCTTTTAACCAAAGTTGCAAACGAGCGAGAAATGCCTTGAAGGAACTTTATGCTAGGATTCCTACCTAATGCATCACACTTAGACCACAACTAATACTATTATACTCATAATAATCCTAACAACCTGCGGCATCACTTCCTGTCCACACGCATGGAACACATTTATTGCAACAAGCCCGACTTATGTTTATGCCTTAAATGGATCATTTTTTGTGATTATATCTACTCTGACTTTGTTTTCCCTCGTCCGGACGCGGGTGACCGTGGCCCCCCTCTAGAGCCGGGGCTGGAGGTGGGGCACGATGGCGAGCGTCTGGTGGCCGTGCCTGAAAAATAATGTGGGTCCACCCTCCCGTGAGCTTACCACTCTTAGAAGGGACCAAAGGGGTCGGGTGCAAAGTGAGCTGGGTGGCGGAAGAAAGCGGAGGACAGGCGTATTGGTGCGGCGTCTGCAGTGATGCGGACTCTGCACCGGTCTGTCGTGGTGAAGAGAGAGCTGAGCTTAAAGGCTAAGCTCTCAGTTTACCGGTCAATCTACGTTCCTACCCTCACCTATGGTCATGAGTTTTGGGTAGCGACCCAAAGGACAAGATCGCGGGTACAAGCGGCTGTAATGAGTTTTCTCCGCAGGGTGGCTGGGCTCTCCCTTAGAGAGAGGGTTTGAAGCACTGTCATCCGGGGGAAAGACTCGGAGTAGAACCGCTGCTCCTCCGCATTGAGCGAATCCAGATGAGGTGGGGCGGGCATCTGGTTAGGATGCCTCCCGGACACCTCCCTGGGGAGGTGTTCAGGCCATGTTCAATTGGTATAAGGCCTCAGGGAAGACCCAGGACACATTGGAGAGACTATGTCTCTCAGCTGGCCTGGGAACACTTTGGAATCTGCCAGGAGGAGTTGGACGAAGTGGCCCGGGAGAGGGAAGTCTGGGCTTCCTTGTTTAGGTGGCTGCCCCCGCAACCCATCTTCGGATGAGCGAAATAAAATGGATGGATGGATGGATGGATATCTATAAGGTAACATAAGTGTGAAGGTGACTACATGGGTGTTATTTAATGTCCAGAGAGCTCTAATAAAGTTAAAACCTGTATGCAGAAAGTCGTAGAAGGGTTTTCTATGCTCAAACTACAAAATATTCTGTTTGTAAAAAAGGAATCCTATTTCAGGAAAATTCACTGATTACGGTCATGTCTAACCAACAAACTGCAATAAACGAGGGATTTCTGTATCTCACAATAGGCACAAGAGTCACTAATAAAAATATGGGCTACTCTAGCTACAGTTGATCACGTCAAGCCAAAACTCAACTCTGAACCCCCGAGGTCACTTTTAAGTGTTGACATTTAGTCAAAAAAACGAGAATGAGTCTTATTTGTATCTTAATGTGTACATTAAGGGACTTATTTACTCTTATTATGTATACTATATTGGGTAATACGAGTGTGAAGGTGACTTATAGGGGTGTTAGTTCATGTCTAGAGGGCTCCAATGATGTTAAAAAACATATTTAGAAGGTTGAAAACAAGTTTTCAACATCCTAACTGATATGTGTCAAACTCGTGTCTCAGCCAGTTTGTCCAGATTTGCTCTGCCAGGGAAAAGTGTAAAATACTCTCCCCTGTCACATAGATTTGATTACGTACTTAATTTTTATGCAATTTTGGGGCAGCTGGACCGGAGCAGGAGGGGATAGAGAAGAAGAGAAAAGAAGAAGGGAGAGCAGAACCAATTAAGAACCAATTAACCGTGATAAAGAAGGGATTTTTCTAACAGAAAATGATTGTTCATTGTTGGGAATTGTGTGAAAGCCTGAGTGCTTGTACAATTATAATTAAAGGACGACTGCATTTAATTATTCTTCACTAAATTTACATGTGGATCAGGTTTTCCATACAATTACTGTAGCATAATGAATGTGTGTGAATGACAATAAGCTTCACGCAAGAGTCGGGAAGGAAATTACCATTGATTGAATATGCATTCATGTATTTAACCGGTAAATACTCCACGTGGTGTCATTTCTCAGTGACTCACATGCCGCAATGTATGCCTCATTGTTATAACAATAGGTGTTGTGAAAAGTCAATTTACTGTCTCATTCATTTCAAAACGAAAAATTGTTAAATTTCCCTTGTGTATGCAACACGAAAAGCGTTGGAACGTCTGTATTAAATCATAAAGTAGCCACCACAAATGCTCCGGTTCTTCACCATGCACTCACACACCTTACTGACCATCTTGAAATCATCTAATTCCTCACACGCTCAGCCTCAAGCCAGCCCGCGGGCCTTTCGCACGCCTTCTCGCTGCCTTTATAGTGTCCTCCAAGTATTTTTGTCACTAGAGATTTTGTCTGCACCTGTGCTCTGTTTTAACTCGAAAAAACAAGCTCCCAGTAATTTGTCAGTGTTCCCTTATCTGCAGCCACCGCACACTATACCCCTCGCTGCAGCGCATAGTGAGTAAAGTCTGCAATAGCGATGATCCTCTCCCTCCACTCCACAAAGCTCTCAAGTGCAGACAATAAATATCTTACACACTGAACTGTTTCAGTGATTTCAGATCTGAGACAGCGTATGGGGGATAGTCCACTGCAAAGGAAGCAGAATGACCTGGTGACATGAATCACATACAGCAGGTGCTGCTTGAAGACAACACCAAAAAATAGAGGACTTGTGAGGTCCTCTCACCTCTGCCCTGATGGGCGGGCTCCCAAAATTGTCAGCAGCCCTCTTTGAATCAACTTAGTTTAGCCCACTGGATTAAGAAAAAAAGTGTAGAGTGTAGAGTGGAGCAGTACCGCCTGGCCAGCTTTTGTTTGTCAGATGACTGAGAACATCATGTTCAGGATTTTCAACCTCAGTGGAGACCTGCGATTTTTTTTTAGTGTAAATCAGTTATCTATTTATTTGGCTTCTGAAAGCATGGCATTTGCCAGGATGGGAATATAAATTGGTTACCTGTCAAGTAAGTGTCTTGGCATTGGCACAAAAGTGCTGAGTACTGAGTAGCCAATATAATAAAAATAAAAAGGAAAGGCCATTTCAGTCATGCTAGCAGCATTGCCTTCAGGGAAAACAATATCTTGTCAGAAATTCAACCAGTATGCTCCATTCTTCATAGAAATGTGCAGAGAATATATGTGCGTGTGTGTGGACTGTAGTTAAGGGTGCATGCAGCAGAGGGCAGCTACATTTATGTTATTATGCTGGGTGTTAGCATGCAGCGGCATTGCAGTTTAGCAACAGCGTTGCCAGCATTCACACGCAATTTCCCCCGAAATTGCACAGGTCTAGTTAGTATTATTTGACTTGCCAAACGGTGGCCTAGTGGTTAGCACAGGGGTAGGGAAGCTATGGCTCGGGAGCCAGACGTGGCTCTTTTGATGACCACATATGGCTCTCAGAAGTTTCTAAACACCATAAGATTTATTTATTTTAATTATTTTTTTTCTTAAAATGCATGTAACATATCTTGCTTTACAACAGGGGTGTTTGAAGTGCCAACGGCACAATCTAAAAAGACATTTTAACCAAAAACCTTAAGGAAACAGGCAGTAATTAAAAAAAAAATAAAGTCAAAGTATTGGGAGAAAACTGGAAAATTAGGTTGTGGAAAAGGTTTATAATTTATTTTTATAATTAGGAGAATAAAGTCAAAATATTACAGGAAAAAAGTCATAATTATGTGGAAAAAAACAGCAAAAATGGAAAAAATTGCTGTAATTTTACAAGTAGAAAGTCAAAATATTAAGAGGAAAGAGTCACAGTTTTCTGTGATTGGCTGGCGACCAGTCCAGGGTGTACCCCGCCTCTCGCCCAAAGTCAGCTGGGATAGGCTCCAGCATACCCTCGACCCTAATGAGGATAAGCGGCATAGAAAATGAATGAATAAGTCACAATTTTACGAGAATAAAGTAAATAAATAAGTAGTATGAGTAAAAAAAAAAAAAATTAGTAAAAGTTCTTTTTTATTTAAATGTCGCTCCTCGTACTGCTTTTATGTACTCACCAAAAAATAATAAGAGTTGAATGTTCTACACACTCACTGTTCTTTGGTGTCGCCTTTACATTAAACATCTAGAGCAGGGGTCTCATACATGCCATGGAGGGCCGAGAGCCTGCAGATTTTCTTACCAGCCGGTCACTACAGCAGGTGATTTTAATGATCAACACCTACTTTGATTCCGGGGAAGGAGCTCATCCATTAAAATCACCCGCTGGAGAGACTGGTTGAAGAGAACACCTGCAGTGTCTCGGCCCTCCATGGCACGAGGTTGCTTTGCATAACTGAATGGTAGAAATGTTACGACAGAGCACGTGGAAAAACATTACTAATTGCCTGTACGTCTAAAAACATACAGTGTGTGCATGCAGTACCACAATTATGCTGCATTCCCCAAAATAGGGTTTAAAATATCTACATTGACTGTGGCTGTGTGTTGGCATTAGCACGATTCCATTAAACCACCAACAATAATGCAGCAGGTAAGAACTTGTTTCCTCAGGCTCAGGTTTATTATGTACTACTATGCAACACTGCATCAAGAGTTGTAGAATATTCACAACCAATGCCAGTTTTTAATTTCCTTCCCTTTGAGTTGAGCTGCAGGTCAGCTTTCCTGTAGTCAAGTAAAGAATATTCTAGAGAGAAAGGAAAAACTCATCTGGGCCGCATGCTAATTATCGCTGGTAGGCATAATATATTTGGGGTTGTCAGGGACTCTTGCTGCTGCGAGGGTGTTTAGTTTTTTTTTGTCAGATGACACCTTCACACTGCATACGGGAAAAATCGAGAAGAAAGGATTCAAAAGATGTCATTGGCACCAACGTGCAAATGCAGTTTGTTGTTTCCAGGCCAGGCTTGGAGGAAAAACCTGGTCAGCGGCTGAAGGCACAGAGACAGGAGGAAGCTGGAGGTGAGTCAGTGAATCGAGAGAAACATCTCTCATCATCGTCTTCAACCAGCCAGTGTGGGAGCATCATTAGTATTATCTGCAAAATCCAGCTGTCGTTTACACCCACACTTTCATGGCGTGTTCAGTGGACACATCATGGACACGGTGGATTAGATGATAATAATGTCTGGGAAAGGGTGATGATGATGGTGACGAAAACGTTGAAAAACACCCATGGTGTCATCGCTCTAAATTTTTATTATGGAAGCAAAAACGGAGCCTTTCTTCAAGAGCCTCAGTTACCGCTGGAGTTGTGTTGCTCTCCTCGCGTAGCAGCCTTTTGAAATCAGTTGGGGAAAAAAAGTTGTAATGTCAACTTTGACCCAGGTCAAGGGTCACACAAGTCCCCCGTGTTTATAGCTGTCTCGGGCAATGCCTTTCAAACGAAGCATTAAAATTGTCACGATTTCGAGAAGTAAGTCGTAACACGACGACAACGATGTCGTATATGTACGAGAAAAGATTTGTCGTATTGCAAGAGTACAAACGCCACTTTACGGGAATAAAAGTCGTAACTACGTTTTCTAGGCATTGCCTGAGGCCGCTATGAACCGGGTAAAATGCCCGCTTTAAATCTCGTAAAATTGCCACTTTATTTATTATTTCATTTACTGTATTTGTTGGGTTTTTTTGTAACTCAGCTCTTTTTGGCCCTACAAGTATTTGTTGTACTTATTTTGAAACGTTCAATCTGCAAAACTGGCCTAAGTAAAACGTGATTGACTTGACACAACTTGCAAAGGAAAAGCAGTGACTCGGCTTGACTTGCGTGGCTCTCATAAAGAGTGACTCAGACTTGAAGGCAAGGACTTGGTTCTTACTTGTGACTTGTACATGAGTGACGTAGTCCCGCCTACAGATGTCGCTGTGGGTTACATAAGCAAGAGCCGATATTTTTTAGAAAAGTCACTCAGCAGGTACACTCAAATGACTCATCAGCGCTACTTGAAAGGAGGAAAGAAGGAGTTCATCATTCTGTGTTGCATGCTATGAACAAATAACCCACCCACACACATAATGAAGATGATTCCCTGGTCGAAATCTGTCTATAGTGTCCCAACTGTGAAAGACCCACAATGCATTCTTCACCAGTGCATGGATGCTTTGTTTGGGCATGTGACTAGTTTGTCAGGTGCACTGTTTGGCCAAACAATAACCAAGAAGGCATACAAAAACTGAGACATATTTGTCGTATGAAAACAAGCGCATATAAAAAAACAGAGGTTCAATTGGATGTTCTGAAGACACAAAAATGCGGTCCAACTGTCATTGCACATGATATTATATGAGACCATATCAGATCATATTTAAGGAAATCTTGATTTTTGTAAGATTAACACCACAAGTGTGTTTTGCTTATAGGCGGGGTCAGGCACCGAAGCAGGGGTCTGTGCACCAAAGCAGGGGGGCTGGCTGAGGCTGGGCTGCCGCTTCGGTGCACATGTTGCGCACGCAATTACTTTAAAAAATAAAATCCAATCTTGTCAAACGTCTTTTCAATTTTTTTTTAACACAAAATGAGATAAGCAAGGACATTGGTGTAAAGAAGTTTTTGTGCAAAACTACTAATGATAGTCTCAAAACGATCCATTTTTCACTCATGGAAAAATGTTTCTCTGCTTGCATCAAGCCCGGTCAAAGTCACGACCCTGAGAGCCACATACCCCGCCGTGATTGGTTGGTTCGTCTGGTCCGCACACAACACTGTAAAAAGTGCCATTCAAATAAAACTCAAGGGCCAAACTAACATTAAACTTTCATATTAGGGTGGGGGCCACAAAATATTGTATCACAGGCCGCAAATGGCCCGCAGGCCGCCAGTTTGAGACCCTCGGCTTATGCAGAAAATGGCATTGCCAAAAAAACGTCATGCACACTAATACTTCATTAAACCATCTTCGACTTTTATCACAGCATGCATTTGGCGTCACTTTCTCAAGCTTCTGCAAAGTCACATCATTTGTTTCTGGCCAAAGTTGCATTCATTTTTTGCCAACATTTTGTATCGATGACGGCAGAGTCGTAGCACTGTGCCAACTTTCCCCGCCGTCCTACTCCTTTCTTAATAATGCTTGGAGAGTCATTCATCCGGGTCTCCTGAGATGTTTTCTCATGCTTGAAGCCAATAATTTGACCCGTTTGAAACAGATGAACATCTTTTTAATGAGCATATGGTGTGTCTTTTGCATTGGTTGTTTAACAAATGAAAGGCTACACACTGCACCCATTACGGTATCTATTTAATCAATTTTATTTGTTAAATGAAGGTTTTTTAGTCATATTTTACAGCAGTGAACTGATATTAATTCAAATGACAACATTGTCTGTACACTACAAATAATTATAGATTATTTCGAATTATTTTAATACTATTTATCGAAACAATTTTTGAAAGATGAGCAATCTGGGAGTTGACCAGTCCGAGAATGGATTTTATTCAACATTTGGAGATGTCCGATTCGCACCAAACTGTAATTATATAATTTTTTAATTAATGCATATCTAATTGAATTGTCGTGGCTAAACAGTGATGCTGGCAAAAAACACGGCTGCAAACAAACAATAATAACAATTACAAAGATCCACAACAGGTTTTTGCATTCATTACCAAAATCACAACTGCAGTCTTGGTTTGCAATCACATGCACTTCCAAGTAGATAGTTACAAGTAACTGCATATTTGACAAATTAGAGAGACAGCAACAAACAAGGCAATGCTATAATCATCAGGACCTCGATTACAGTACCCCGAGTCCAAACCCATTTCCCTAATTGTTCTGCAAGGAAAATATTTCGTTTTCAGAAAGAACGCACACACATACAAGTCATACAAATGCCAGGGTACACAAACACTTTGGCCCCAGCTGTTTGAACATTCTCACTTGCCCTTCAGTCAATAATTATGGTGGCATATGCAGTTGCCTGAGTTGTGAGTGAAATGTGCACATTTATGCTGCGTGTACATGGAAGGTGCATGTAAGCCTAAGAGGGCAAAGGACACCGCAAATTAGAGCAGGGGGAAAGTGGAAAGGAGAGTGCGCATTGTATGGTGAAGCTTCCTGCTGCAGCAAAGGTGATTAAAATAAGCCCCCAGCTGGGTAGCTAAATGGGATGTTGGGAAAAAGGTAAACGCCAATCACCATCTGTTACACTGTGCTGACTTTAAACGTCCTTGCAGCTAAAAGGAAATGTAAAACATCTAGTGACTGACGAGAACTATCCATCCATCCGTTTTCTATGCCGCTTATCAACCGGAGTACCCGGACAGAATCCACGCAGGCACGGGGACAACATGCAAACTCCACACGGAGATTCGAACCCAGATCTCCTGGCTGTGAGGCCAACATGCTACCCACTCAGCCAATGAGGTCTACTATATTAAAAAAACAGAAAAGAGTGCAGACCTCCGCCAAGGGCCATGGTTCCCCCATATTGTGATTCACAGCAACAACAAAAAAACTACTTTTTTGGATCAGTTGATATCGAATCCAATTTTTGGTTGGAAACTATCCTGGATTCTTTCCCCTAAAATGTGACGCAATGCAGTTGGCCACCTCTGGAAACTGCAACCGCAACAATGAACATATTGCTAAATGAGTATCATCAGAGGAAGCGTATCCAAGCACGTGTTGTGATGTTGATTTGAAAGCTGGCGGCTCTTCCCGCTAATGCAAAAGAGGAAAATGGGCATGTGCATTGTGTGCACATTAGCAAATTGTGCTGAATAAAGACTCAGTATCATTCTTTAACTGTGGCAAGCACATCACAGTTCAAAACATCAGTTTTGCTGACTGGTCTCAAAGGAGCCATTTCCCTCCACCAAGTGTGCACCAAGTCACCCTGAGCGAACAATTGGAGTTTTGACTCAACCTTTGTTTCCAGTGTAGCAAAGTATGATTCATAATCCATTAGTAGCAAATGTCCTACAGCTGCAAAGTGAAGGCTGAATAGCAGATTGGACTCCGCGGCTAGTGAGGATAGTCGCAGAACATCACACAATTACCCAACCCTTCAGTTTTGCTTATTCTTACCCGCAAAAGCTTAAGCCCATTTTAGTTTATTTAGGGTGACTCAATTATGTGAATTTCAATTATGAATCGGGCAATGAGGGTGACCTGATCCCACCCACGCCAAGTGCACAAGAATATTTTATGTGAATCACTGCATTACCACGGACCCATTTGATACTTTGTGACTTTAAAAAAAAGCAACTAGAACAAGCACATCATTCATTCTAGGATTTTTGCTCCCCCCGAAAAAATGAACTTGATACTTTTCCTGGCCTCCATAAATTGTCATGTGCATATATGTGTCTGTGTTTCTCCTATCTTGCCAAAATCAAGGTTTCTTTATAAAGCACGTTTAAAAACAGCTCATCCTACCCCAAAGTGCTGCACATAGCAAGAAAATAATTGCTGGCAAAATTAAATAAAATAGCTAAAGCTGGCATCATGTAACAAATATTAAAATGAAATTAAAACATTTAATGGAATAATAAATGCCAAAGTTAGATTGTCGTGTTTAGTGCTGATTTTAAACACTCACACCAAACACAAAAGAAGCAGTTTTGATTTGCAAGGGGAGAGAGTTCCGGAGTTTAGGGCCTGCGACTGCAAAAGCTCGGTCTCCTCTTGTCTTTAGTCTAGTCCTGGGACAGTGTAAACAGGACTACCAGAGTTGCAAGACCTCATAGCCCTGGTGGGACTGTGCAGACTCAGCAAACGGCTTAAATACGAGGTGGTTTCGCCCACTTAGGCGTTTAAAAACAAGCAAAAAAATCTCAAAATGAATCCTAAAAGAAACAGGCAGCCAGTGGAGTGAATGTGTTACATTCAGCACCGCTACACTTCAAAGAACAACGGCGAGACCTCTTCCCAGTCATACAGTCGCTTTGTCTGCGTGCAGGGAAAGGAGTGGAGCCTCGTGAGGAGCAATGCAAGGTAACGCAGTAGAAACTGGGAGGAAAAAAGACGCTTGCCACAGCCACCCATCTGGGGAGATTACTGAGCAAGGTGAGCCCATCAGCATGGATGCCAGTAAGTTTGTTTGAAAGTGTTAACAACACAAAAGTCAACAGAACAAACTCCGTTTTCCAACTTGGGGAAGAAAAAAAAACTACACACTGAGGGCCTTTTTTCTGACAGTCAACACCCACTGAGATGTTTGGTCAACAAAGTAGATAGAAACGAAACATGGCTCTCAGAAATCACTACTAAAGAAAAACTGCTCTTTAATACAGTTGAAAAGTCAGCATTTCAAGAAATGCTGCAAACCTTAGACAAACAGTACAAATTGCCAGCCACCAATTACCACAACTTTAGTGAAATTGGCATATTAAAGGAAATCTCGCCTTATTATTAAGATGATTACTGTTATTATTTTCTAGCAGTTATGTCCTAAACTGTTTGTGACACGGTGATATAAAAAAGTTTTTATGTGAACATCTTGTCTCATTTTTCATAGACCCAATCTGAAACGATCGTACACACAGCATCTGCAGCGTGTACCTGACACATATGCTCAGCTGACGTCATAGTGCAAGATGGCAACGCCTTGTGCGTGTCGCCGCAGCAGCATTAGACTCGACAGTCAACATTCCCAAAATCCAGATGCGGCCTGGAGAAGCGGCTTCTCCAACAGCTAACCAAGACCACCTAGCGGCCTAGCAGAGCACGGGCACAAAGGCGAAGCTAAATTGGATTTTTTTTCAGCACTTATGTAACCTAATGGTCCATTTACCTGAGCTATATTGTAGTCCTGCACAAAGGCTCTCCATTGTGAGCACACAATTCATCTGGCAGGTGAAAAGACTTCATGTCACTCTGCTTGGGATTTCTGCACAGGTGGGTACGAATGATCTCCAAAGTGTGCATCTTTATTTCAGCTTTTGTCATTAATTCATTCCTAAAATGAAAACTTTTCCCACAGGAGACAAAGAAACCAAATGAATCTGTTGCAGACACAAAACACTGACTATACAGTAAAACAATTACATTCAGAAAGAAATTGAAATGCATATAATGAATGAATGCAAGGGAGATTACGCACCACATCGCATGCATGTGGCTGCTCTTATTATTTTGGCCCTTGCTCTTCCTGGTTTTCTTTCTTTTTCCAGACCCGTGCTTTCTGGCTGCAAACCTGCAACGGATTGAACCAGGACTCCTTAAGCTGATTCTCCACAGCTGGGAGACGCTGGTGAATTCCTCCTTGTGTCCCACAGCATGTGCCACAGTTTGCTTGCGGTTGGCTCCTTGTGCTGTTTCGCTGCTCAAACGTTGTCCTATTGCTTTAGCTAGACTTCGGGACTTTGGACTCGCTTGCTCATAAGATACATCTGGCGGACTCTGCCCTCCAGCTCCTCATTTGAACGTTTTCTATTCTGGTGACTTCTGCTCATGATGTGCACTGCTGCAAACCATTGCCTTTTGTTGGACCCTTTTTTGCACTGAATGCATTCATGTTTTGTCACTCCACCTGCTTCCGGCGACTGCATCTGGGATCCAGCAACAAAATGTCCCAGATAAACATTTACCACCGCCTTTACCTGATTGACACAGCGGAGAGGAAGGAGTGGAGGTGAAAAAACACAGGGACACCATCTTCACACTTTTCTATGAGTTATTTGTTGGGGTTTTCACCTTGGGGTTTTCATCTAAATGCTGCCACGTGCAACTTCCTTGTCCCATGGTGGGTTATTTTGCAGCTGTGATCAATAAGAAAACCGACTTACGGTGCAACTGTTAGCTAGCAGAGTCAACCGGTGCTTGCTAACTATTTCATAAAACTATTTTGTGTTGCATTCTCATCTGATTTTGCAATGTAAATGAATGAATCTGTAAACTAAGTGGTGTTGGAAGTTTGATCCAAGATGGCTGAATAAAGAAGCAACGCTGCGAGCAGCCTGACCACTGCATCCATCCATCCATTTTCTACACCGATTATCCTTATTAGGGTCGCAGGGGCATGCTGGAACCTATCCCAGCTGACATCGGGAAGAGGCGGGGTACACCCTGGACTGGGCCCCAGCCAATCCCAGGGCAGACCAACAACCATTCACAGTCATGGACAATTTAGAGTCGCCAATTCACCTAACATGCATGTTTTTGGAATGTGGGAGGAAACCAGAGTAACCGGAGAAAACCCACGCACGCAAACTCCACACATAGAAGCCCAACGGAGATTCAAACCCTGATCTCCTGACTGCGAGGCCAACATGCTACCCACTCATCCACCATGCACTGACTTTTACTTTAGTTTTTATTACAGACTTTTCTTTAATTTTCCTCAACAACAACAAGGGGTAAAAGCAAATCGTACAAAAACGAGGGTATATTTGTTGAGGCGTTGGAAAACAGAGTTTTGTCTGAATGCGGCTCCTGGTGTTGCTGCCTGCAAGGCAGTAATGTACAGTACTATCTGATATAACAGCTCAACAGTAACACTCGAACACATTCATGCTGCAGCACAATGACTTTGAATGTTGTATAAAGAACAAGGAATATAACAAGCCTGCCTCCCATCACAGGCCATTCTTATTCTGGTGTGAATCAAGAAACACCACGTGCATGTAGAAAGGAAAGGGAAGGGGGAGAAACGGGTTCACAAATCAGAATGCAGGGGATGCCAGGCGTACGACGGTTGTGCAGCACAGATGCAGCAAATGCACAGTGCCCAAGGTCAAACGAAAAAGCAGTATTTGCAGTGCTCAAGGTCAAAAGTAAAGGCAGAATGGAATCCACTATGTTATAGGACAGAGGTAGAGCAATTATTTGAAAGCCGGGACTGGCAATCATTAGCTATTATTTATACACAGAAGGTGAAAATGGCAAAAAAAAGAATGAAAGACCAGCATTTCATTTCATTTAGATTCCTTTTATGATCATCACTGATTTTCATCCACTTATCTCCACTTTCAGAGAGCAATATTTGACCCCAGGGCTTCATCGAACGGTGCAAATCAGAGTTAAATATATTCAGAATACGTCCTATTTATTATTATTATTGTATTATTTTCTGCTTGTACTGCCGTCACAGCCGCTGCGCTAAATCTTTATCAGGGCAAATATCTTTGTCGATTATTCAGGCCTCTCCTTCTGCAGCCAGCTGCCATAGCAACCATGTCAGAGCTCACACTCCGCCTCCTCCACAAAAATCAGAGTGTGCAAAAAATTTGGTGAAGCTCTTCAGCAATGCAAACTAGTTGTCTTACAGCCCGTGAGAACCTAAACGACTGTTTTTGTGAGTGCTGGAAGCAGGCTTTCAGCACTCTCTAAAGGGATCAAACTAAAGAGTTGTATCAACAATTCTGTGTTTACAAAGATAAGGATGCTCCGCTTCGACCGCCAGAGAGGTATTAATCTAACAAGTGGTGTAGAATAGCACTGCATTATATTGAGAGGTGTTTTGAATATTTCACGCGGTACGGTTCAGCCCTGCACCCTGCCAGGGCTTGAACTCACGTCAACACATCCCCACTAATTGAGAGTTAAGTAGAGCAGCGCTAGCCAGCAAGCTAAAAGCCCTGCGCTGTCAACGCATGGTCCAGCACGGGTTACAAAGTGTCAGGATTACGCAACGTACCTTTGCACAGCCACCAAGTATCAAAATGCTAAACAAAGCATATTCACATGTTTTTATTTAATGGATGCTAGTTACAAAATGACTACTCAGTGGAACCTGAGCATTTCTTTTCTTTGCAGATGCAGATTATCATGCATTTATTTATTTCTATACATCTCTTGCAATGGACATTGTTCAGTACGTGTAAATGATCCGAATCTTTGGGTCGCTTCCTTTATGAACATTACAGAAAATGTTGCTGAGTTGCATTATAGTGTTCGCGATACCATGTCGTGCATTTAATATATCAAATAAAATGTTGAGTTACTTTGCTGAAATCTAAGGTTGTTAAATCAGTCAGTGGTCCCCAGATAATTAGAATGCAAGATGCAGTCAGTACCGCAATAAATCCCCCTTCTTGGGGATTATTATTTTGAGAGAATGAATCTTTTAGGTGGAGGGGTGTTTGGTTTTTTTTCAATGGTCATACATGGGGGGGTCATTTCTTTAACCGAGGAGCGTCCTGTCGGCCGCACGGTGGCTGAGTGGGTAGCACGTTGGCCTCACAGTCAGGAGATCAGGGTTTGGGGCATCTCTGTGGGGAGTTTGCATGATCTCCCCCTGCGTGTGTGGGTTTTCTCCGGGTACACCGGTTTCCTCCCACATTCCAAAAACATGCATGTTAGCTTAAATGGCGACTCAACCCTGCGATTGACTGGTGACCAGTCCAGGGTGTACCCCGCCTCGCGCAAAAAAGTCACCTGGGATAAGCTCCCGGATACCCGCGACCCAAATGAGGATAAGCGGCATAGAAAATGAATTGGGGGTGTCTTGTCAACTTTATATCACGCTTGGGATGGGCTGTGCAGACATAAGAAAAGAAGATGATGTCCTTGCATTGGAGGTCTTTCCTTAGTCAGCTTCACGAGTAGACTGACTGAAGCTCAAGGTTTTGCAGAAATGACACATTCTGGAATAAAATTATTTTGGGCTTCACAAAGCTTGTAGCCAACGACCGTTTTTATCCTTATGATGAAGGACATTATGGAAATTGACAGCATCCAGAGTGCTTCATTAATTGTTCGAGTGCTGCACGGCTTTATTGGGATCACCACAATACATAATTGAAGAAGCATCCATATATGCAATCAGATGGGAAGGGAAAATGAAAAGAGCCGGCTGGTACTCGTGTATCTCTGCGATTTATCTGCTACATCCATCCACACTGAAGCTCCGAGCACGGAATGACCCATTTAGATACATGTATATTGAAACCCAAGGATATAACTTCATGTACAGTCGGAGCGCAAAAGCGGTAGACATGGAAGGATGCTTGCTTCGCTGGCTCAATTTACAGGTGCTCAGATTTCATCCTCAAGGAAGTGTTGCCTCCACTCCTTCCACTACTTTGGCATCTGTAAGTGCCCAAATAGAAAGCTCAGAGTGAGCACTTGGCTCTTCATTCCGCATTTGCAGAGCCAACCGTCAGCTCCGAGCACAGAGGGCTCTTCCACGGATGCCGCCTGATGTAAATATGCAGGGTATTGTCATTCGCTGCGGCTTGCTCAGGAAGCTCGGAGGCTCCCAATAACGCAAGTCCTGAACACGCATGCAAGCTGTTTGGTTTCCTCGAGGAAAGGCTGAAATACGTTCAGCAGATTTGATCTTTATTATCCGATTTGTTTGATAGTAGCAAAACAACATATTAATTCTAAAAATTACATTTTAGGATCAAATTTAGCGATTAAAAATGTTACAGTCGTCCCACGCCTCAACGGGTTTCACTTTATGGTTGTGGTTTTTCAAACATTCATTCATTCTTTCGTTCATTTTCTATACCGCTTATCCTCATTAGGGTCGCGGGTATGCTGGAGCCTATCCCAGCCGACCTTGGGCGAGAGGCGGGGTACACCCTGGACCGGTCGCCAGACAATCACAGGGCACATATAGACAAACAAACATTCACACTCACATTCATAATTTAGAGTCACCAGTTAACCCAACATGCATGTTTTTGGAATGTGGGAGGAAACCGGAGTACCCGGAGAAAACGGGCAAACTCCAAACAGAGATGCCCCAAACCCTGATCTCCTGACTGTGAGGCCAATGTGCTACCCACTCAGCCCCCGCGCGGCCTGTTTTTCAAACATATTGCTTAATAAATCGTGCTGTTTAGTAATTGAATACGGTCTCTCAGTTGAAATATACATATTTAAGCAGATTGTACATGTTTGCCTAAACTAAGCCTTTTCAAAAACAAAGATGGCAGAATTAACAAAAATACAAATATTAGGAATTAAAAAACACACTCAAGTTGTGTGTGTCATTCGGTGTCAGTAATGTTACTTTAATGTTCGGGGAAACATACAAGCGACACACTTGACTGCCGGAACAACAGGCTTTTGTTGCAGGTCTGAATGATCCCAACAGGGACAATAATAATAACACAATAACCATAAGTATAATAATAACACAGGGTACTTTTGTGACCACGTCAAGCTAAAACTTGACTTTTAACACATGGGGCTCTAATTATCGGGTGAGGCACGGCTCCGCCACGCCTCACCGATGGGCCATGTTCTAGCCGCATTTTGCAGTACGCCTCCGTCTTTCCTACTGGCGCAAGTGGCAAAGAGGGTGGAGAGAAGGCGTGACACAGCCGGGTCAAATCTTCACCAATCAAATGAGCTCCTCTCCTCACGCGCCACGCTGCGCCACCCACCAAATTAGAGCCCCTGATGTCATTTCCTGTCCTCCGCACACCCGGAACACGTTTCTTTATTTATTAGTGCAACCTCCAAGTCCCAACACTGTTTGGAAAGCGACCAGCATTTGCCATGCCAGTTGAGAATAGTGTGCTTTTTCATAAGAGAATATTGAAGTTTGCTTATTTGCGAAGACATGCAGCTTATAACTGATTCCATCAAATGCTTGAACAGTCAGCAGGAGCCAGCTCGAGCTGCACTGAAGTGAGTGGAACCACATATAAGCAAATGGCAAAAGTGACATATCCAGACACATTAGATATTGTTAAGTAACCATTTCAAAATGTCTTAACGCAGCCACGGTTTGACTTTCTTAGGAAGCCTACCGGGTCAGATCCTGGATCAAACTGGTGCCTCTTTTAACCTTAACTCCAGTGTAAACATGAACGCATGTCAATGAGGCCAAAAGCCACAGCCTTTTCCAGACACAGGCATGGATTGGCCTTTGGATTTCACTTTGCATTTATGTTAACCTATATTTGTACCAGTATGTGTGTAAGAACTTCACATTTATTGTTTTCCATCCATCCATTTTCTATGCCGCGTATTCTCGTTAGGGTGGGGGCGGGCTGCTGGAGCCCATCCCAGCTGACTTTGGGCGAGAGGCCGGGTACACCCTGGACTGGTCGCCAGTCAATCGCAGGGCAGACAAAAAAAACATTCAGACTGTGCAGTCTGTGTTGGGACACCACCAGTTCCCCAGCAAACTGGGACTAGTATACAGTAAGTCACTGTAGCCAATGTGCCTGTACAAAACATTCCCTTTACAGCACCATTTACATCACGTTAAAACAATCTCGGAGGATCTTACAAGCTTCTTTTAATAACCAGGATTGGATTTTAGGGTCAAAGTGTCTCAAAGTGGTGGGTTCCACAAATACTGTCATATTTACGGTACACCCCGTCTCTGTCTATTGTAATTGCGCCATGCCTGTCTCCTGTAACGTCTTAAGTAGTATATACTGCCCTCTCTCCAAGATATAGTTCTCTCTCGGGGCGGCTCTTTTCATTACTGCATACTGCTCGAAACTAAAATCAATATATATTTTTCTCTTAGTGAGCGCTCAATCAATGCACACAGCGAAATAATGAGTCTCACGGACCATACATTTCCACAACCACTGCTGCCTGAGAGCCAGAATGGACAGCTGCCATGCAAAAATAGAACTTTGTGGAACACATAAGCACCTGCAGTGGCGTGGAGTAACAGCCGTTCCAATTTTCCTCATGTAAAATGGTCCAATCAAATCAGTTTCTTTTTTTGTTTGCATGGTGTAGCTCTGATACGCTAGTTGGAGATTGTGCTCCTTTTGGCGTATTTACAGTAGCAATAGCATTCCAATGTGACTAACCACATGAATTATTGAATCATTATATGAATTATTAGTATATTTTATTGCTCCACGGCAAACGGGTTAGCAGTTGGTGCAGTAGAGTCTCAGAAAACAAACAAGACCCAGCGTTCACGATATGCACGCTCTTAAGGCTGAACAATTGGGCAATTAGTTGATTATTTTGCACCTCTTCATAAGTTTTTCCCTCTCCAATCAACTTTCTAATCAAGTACGCTGTTCTTCTGAACAATGTCTTGAACGACCCATTTTCCTCAGGCTTCCAAAGACAAATGCATGCTCAACAAGTACTGGTGTCATCCTTAAATAGGGGTCACCTGATTCACTGTTTTTTGGGGTTTTTTTTCACAAAATTGACCACTGATTGAATGCCACACAGCTATTTTTTTGAACACTCCACTTTCAACTAATTGCCCAATTGCACAACCTTAAGAGCATGCGTATCATGAATGCTGGGTCTTCTTTGTTTTCTGAGAATCTACTGCACCAACTGGTAACCCGTTGGCAGAAAGTTAAGGTTGTAAGTCGAGGTGTCCCGGTACTACTTTTTCACTTTTTATATGATAACAATATTGCCTACTGAAAAATTTTCCAAACAACCCAACCCAATGTCAGCATGAATCATGCATACTTTTATCACCCATTTTGTGTGTGGAATGTTAAAAAAAAGGCTTGGTCAAGTGATATGACTGAAACCGAGAACCAAGAACAGAGAAGCTGCAGCCGGTATGAGAACAACTCACTTTGTCACGTTTTTTAGGTTTATTTTCCACCTCTGTTGTCTTGTGAGGATCCCCATGCTGTTTTTGTGGCACCGATTCGGGTGCGCAACGCGATCGGTCGTGTTGAACTTCCCTGCTTTTGTGCCCATGTGTGTTTTTCCGACGCCTCTCCTGCTCCTTGCCAATTTGATGGCAAGAGCTGTTGTTGTGGGCACGTGGCGCTGCTGGATAAAAGGGCAGATGCCGTGTCTGGAATCAACTGCTTGTAGTGCAGGCCGGTTGTTTTTTGTACGGTGCCACACACGTAACATATCTGGGGTTGAATGTAATCAGTATATAGAGCAAAAATCCAAAATTACGCACTATGCACCGTAATACTCAATGAAAATAAACTATAAGCCGCTACATTTTTTTTAAACTTTGATTGCTGTGCTGTATATATATTATATATTATAAAGAGATGCAGCTTATATGTAGTCATGTTTGAGATTAAAATGAAAAAAAAACCAAAACAACTCTTTTAACGTTTTACCATAATGAATTGCGTCTAAGAAACCGACGAAACCTTCCGGCACGCTACAATGAAGTCAGCCTCCCTCTGGGCTCCTCTGGCTTTCTCTGGTGGACAGAGGCAGCACTGCAGCGTCATGCATCCATTTTCAATGCCGCTTGTCTTCCAGTTAAATACCGTGCTGAAATGTGGTATGACGTTCTTTTTCTGAAAAAAAGTATTTTCCGTGGATTGGGATGTTTGAGCAACTTGACCACCCTGTAGCTGTAAAGCAGGGGTGTCAAACTGAAATTTGTTGAGGGCCACGTTGAAGTTATGACTGCCCTCAGAGGGCCACTCGTAACTGTCAATATGAATGAATATGAATATCCAGTCCACCTCTCGCCCGAAGACAGCTGGGATAGGCTCCAGCATACCAGGGGTGGAAAATGGATGGACTGGTAAATATGAATATAACCTCATGATATTACTACACAATAGATAGCTTGCCTAGAAATGAGGAGTGAAGTGAAGGTCAAGGTGACAAGCATACATTCAAGTATTTATTTTTCATAACAAATAAATGCTCCCAATTTTTCAAAGGCCCAAATAGTTTTCCGTCAAACTGATTCATTCATACATTTTCTATGCCGCTTATCCTCATTAGGGTCGCGGGTATGCTGGAGCCTATCCTAGCTGACTTTGGGCAGGAGGCGGGGTACACTCTGGACTGGTCACCAGTCAATCGCAGGGCACATATAGACAAACAAAGACGTAAAACCATTCACGCTCATATTAATACTCTAATGGACAATTTAGAGTCACCAATGAAGCTAACATGCATGTTTTTGGAATGTTGGAGGAGAGCGGAGTACCCGGAGAAAACCGACGCACGCACGGGGAGAACATGCAAACTCCACACAGAGATGCCCAACGGAGATTCGAACCCTGAACCTCCTGACTGTGAGGCCATCATGCTACCCATTCAGCCACCATGCGGCCTTTCTGGCAAATTGAAATAAAAATATCGAGTAAGAAAAAGCTGAATTGCATTATTCTCAGGCCTACGCGGGGCCGCATAAAATGGTGGGGCGGGCCACATCTGGCCCCTGGGCCTTGTGTTTGACACCTGTGCTGTAAAAGGTTGAAAAGTATAAGGAGTAGCGGGTTGAAAGGCTCAGGCCAAACAGACATCGGGTGGGGAAGGAGATGAGTGAACAAGGAACCTGAGGCTATGGAGTTTAACTCTGGCATTTGCCATCCATCCATCCATCCATTTTCTACCGCTTATCCGGGTCCGGGTCGCGGGGGCAGCAGCTTCAGTAGGAAGGTCCAGACTTCCCGGTCCCCAGCGACCTCTTCCAGCTCCATCGGGAGGACACCAAGGCGTTCCCAGGCCAGCTGTGAGACATAGTCCCTCCAGCGTGTCCTAGGTCTTCCCGGGGGCCTTCTCCCGACCGGGCATGCCCGAAACACCTCACCAGGGAGGCGCCCGGGAGGCATCCGGACTAGATGCCCGAGCCACCTCAACTGCCTCCTCTCGATGTGAAGGAGCAGCGGCTCTACTCTGAGCTCCTCCCGGATGGCCGAGCTCCTCACCCTATGCCCACCTCTGGCATTTGCCATTGGGGCATATTTGTGGATGATTTCACTGAGACCAGTGTGAAAATATTTCCAGGCAAATCCAACATTAGAGATACTATTTCTCCCAGTCAAGGAGAGAGACATGTCGTGAATGAATCCCTTTTTTCACTGAGACCAGTGTGAAAATATTTCCAGGCAAATCCAACATTAGAGATACTATTTCTCCCAGTCAAGGAGAGAGACATGTCGTGAATGAATCCCTTTTCAGAAAAGTTTTTCATTGACCGTTTAGTTATTATGCACGGTTCAGGTTTGGGAATTTTAGGTTTGAACTAAAGCGATATGACAGTAATTTGGAAACACAGAAGCTGTAGAGTTCTTGTGTGGGGCGCTTCTAAAAATGAGACCAAAGAGAGAGGACAGGTCAGGATTTTTATCATTTGGTCTGGCTTGCAAGAATTTGAAAAAGATTAAGAGAATCACAAAAACTTGTAAACCCGTCTGACAGCCGTTGAAGCCAATTCAAATTAAAATCTCTAATAATAACGAATCCACTGAACTGTGTACTCGACAAGATGTCTTTTAGAGACTCAAGACGCCACGCTCTGCTGAGGACGGCCTATGTCAGCCCACCACAGTAACGTGACGAGAGACCTCCAGACCGAGTGTTAATTTCTCATGTTGTTTTTCTTATGGATTTTTTTAAATAGCACATTAACATAAAATGTGTTTCTAACAAAGATGATTATACCTCCTCCTTTATCAGTGCTGGATTTGGTTAGCCAGATCTGGGGTCCGTACCCAAACACAGAGCATGTCACTTTTCCCAATTGGGTGACAGGAACCAACTCCCGACAGCTTTTCCCGGCGGTTCATATGCACACGTTGAAACAGGGCCCAGGTTCGGTTCTATAATACATCAGCTTTTGTACAGACTGACCTGATCCAGAGTATGGTATGTGAGAAAAACCAAGGGCCAATGGTTACAAGCAAGCTGTTTACTTTTGTGTTGTGTAGAATCCAGAACCTGGAGCAAAGCTTCTTAACACATCTCATTGCAGACAAGGGTTGCACAACCAGACATAGCTGCATTTTAGAACGTGTAGTTTTTGACCGATGACACACACTGCAGAACACAGGGGACCATGAGCCGATCCGGTCCAGTGCCCTGTTTTCTTCACGACGACGCTCTAGCATGACGTCGAATGCACGAGGTAATCAAATGCCGGGACCTTTGCGGTGAACAGATGAATAGAAATCACGGCCCAAAATGCGTCAAACAGAAGTGTTAAGTAGTGCGGGGCAATCAGCGTCAAGTCAATGTGCAAATTGTGCACTTCATACTGACGAAAATGTTAACAATCGGAAGAAATATTACAATTTATTTTATGTTATCATTATTTGTGAGGCCCTGCCTCCTCTGACTTCTTGTCACTGGTGGACTATTTTAACTGGGGGACATGGAGGCTTCTAAGATGTCTGAAGAAGGTTCTGAAATTGTGTTGCAGAGCTTCTTGCATAATAAAATAATGCTCTCCAACACGACAGAAAGTGACTAAAACAGTTCTTGCTTACATCGGCGTGTCAGACGTGATCATTTGCAACGCTACGAAAGTCAATGTAGCAGAGCTAGACAAGCGGCCACGAAACAAACATGCATCAGGAGCACACAATTAGACTGCCGTCTGTCAGGAAAGCCATTCCCATTAGTTTGCAATCATTTACATGACAAACGGGCACACGGGAGGCTCGGAGCACATGTTGTGCTATTCTGTGCAGCTCGGTGGCAATGCGATTGGTGTGTCCAAGCATTATGCAAATCCACTGCATCAAAAGTAAAACCTAACAGCACAAAACAACACGCCACCTACGGTACACACTGCATTATATACCTCTCTGTAAACATAAGTGTGTGTCTTGTTGAGACAGAGGATGCTGAGCTGCAAAACAAAAAAAAAAACCCTGGTGGCAGGATCCAGGGGGTGGATCGGTTTCACCCACAAAACCCTCACGGCTCTGCTATGGGATTGTCTTGCGTCATTGTATCGTTTTCTACTGCTTATCCTGGTCAGGGTCACAGGTGAGCTGAAATCCATCCCAGCTGAATTTGGGCGAGAGGCAGGATACATCCTGGTCACATCTAAACGAACGTCACAGTCACACCAATGGGCAGTTTAGAGTGTCCAAAACGACTTGGAACATGGAGTTCAAAAAGCAAAGTCCTCACACGGAGATGCCCACCTCGCCACTGTCTTGGTTGGCATGTGTGGGCATAAAAAGGCCAGGGACAATGTCTTCTTTTCAACTGGGTAACTGAGATGATGGGCTTTCTTTTTAAAAAAGGAGTGTTTCGGCAATAGGCCACAATAGGCAAGGTTTACATCCTCAACTGGGAATTAAAGGGAATGGGAAAAGAAATTTGAATGTGTCCCTTAGTGTTGTGGAGCTTCATGAGAACAAGGTACCACGTGCCATGTAGTGCCAGCACGGTCGGAGCAGGAGCTTGGTTTACATGGTCAACAGTAAATTGAACTTGTTCACGGAGGTGATGGACTTGTCACTAGATTTGTCATTGGTTCCATTAAGGTGAAATCCCATGATAGAGGAAAAACTGAAAACTGTGAAAAACTGTTCCTAATTTCTTATTTTTTATTTCTTTCCACCTTTTTAAGTCATTCCACAGAATCTCAATAGGATTCAGGTCAGGACTTTGACTAGACCAGTCCAAAGTCTTCGTTGTGATTTTCTTCAAACATTCCGAGGTGGACTCGGTGGAAAACAGCCAGAGACGGCACACTACCACCACTATGTTTTACTGCTCCTTTTCTTTGTCTTGGAACGCCGTTTTTGCCCAGCGTCTTTCTTACGGTAGATTCATGAACACTGACTTCCCCTGAGGCGAGTGAGGCCTGCAGTTTCCGTGGGGTTATTTGTGACCCCTTGGAGTTATTGCTGTCGTCTCGGGGTAATTTTCGTTGGCCGGCCACCACTTGTTTTCACCATTTGTGGATGATGGATTTCACTATGGTTCCGTAGAGTCCCAAAGCTTTAAAAATGTCCTTACAACCTTTTTTTTATATATATTATAACAAGCTTGAGCAGAATAAAGCCGTAAAGAAATGGTGGCTCTGTTGTTCTTAGAGACATCTACTTCTTATCTGTCCTAACCACGCATGCGGTTTGGGTATGCTGTCTGTCTGTGATGTATGTAAAAATTAACACCATGTCCTAACAGACCACAATATATTATCATTCATTCATTCATTTTCTATACCGCTTGTCCTCATTAGGGTCACGGGGATGCTGGAGCCTATCCCAGCAGACTTTGGGCGAGAGGCGGGGTACACCCTGGACTGGTCGCCAGCCAATCGGAGGGCACATATGGACAAACAAACATTCACACTCACATTCATACCTATGGACAATTTAGAGTCGCCAATTAACCTAACATGCATGTTTTGGGAATGTGGGAGGAAACCGGAGTACCAGGAGAAAACCCACACACACACGGGGAGAACATGCAAACTCCACACAGAGATGCCCAACGGAGATTTGAACCCAGGTCTTCCAGATCTCCTGACTGTGTGGCCAATGTGCTAACCACTCAGCCACCGTGCGGCCCACAATATATTAAGCAGTATGAATTTTTAATGGCACCAACGACAAAACCCACAATGCAGAGCAACAGCTGACTTACCAACTAACTCAGATCCTTTCCTTTTCAGTTACATCTCCAACCCCAAACATGAGCACACTTATTGCCAAGGAAAGATGCCAAATACTAATTTATCATGATCTCACATGAAAACAGTCTTTGTGGATGACCTTTATCGCCTTTTATCCGGAAATGACAGCAACAAACTTTGGATTTTTTTTTCCTTAAGGTAAATTTCAGATTTTTTTCTGACACAAGAGCAGATGATAGCCACCACCAGAAACATATGGCGGGTGAAGAGAGGCCATCTTCTAACACAAAGAACACCATAGTTTCTATCTTCCCTACACACTTTCCGAGTGTTTGTCAGAATGTTTAACAGTTTAGTCCGAATATTGATCCAACGGGAAAAAAAACTGCCTTCACTGTTCACAAACTGACCTCAAAAGTGTGATATGATGCCGTTCGAATTGCTTCACCATTAGGATGATATTAGCAGTCTAGCCTAGAGGGGGATGCGACTATGAAACTACACCTTATCATTACACTTGCTGGCCGACAGGCAATGCATTCGAATCTGTCATCCTTCACTCATCGCATCGGTCTCGCGATGTTGACTCGAGAGTCAGCATGTGAGGATTTACGTAACACGCAGTCTTTCTGACTGCACAGTAGGTGGAGGTCGGTACAGTACGTGTCGGTACGTGTACTAGTACTTTTCCAACAAGTAATGGGAGCTCCTTTTCCTTAATGTGTTCTTCTTTCAACAGAGTGAACGAGCGATTGTCGATACGTACGTGCTGTTGTTGGCGGGCATTTAAACACATGGCTTTGATCCTTGCAAAGCGTGCATTGGTTTTTGGGTTGGGTGACTTCTTGCATGAGGGATATACTGATTAGGTAGCATGATGATGAGAGACAAGACTCGGGTGGGTGAAGTGGAATGTACAACATCACCAAAATGCACATAAATTAACATACAATGGAGCCTCTGTGGCTATTAAAATGAGAGACCAGGGTGAGTCACGCAGATTCCTACAACTTTAGATATGGGAAGGTTGTATAATCTCTTCCTCAGCAGTCTCGTCGTCATCCCAGAAACCTTTCACCAGCTTCGGCTGGTCACGTAGAGCATTATGTTCAGTTTTCTAAGTTTTCTGTGTTGTTCCAGACGGAAAATGTGGCTACATTGTGTGGGAGACAGCCTAAAATGACACGTCCAAATACATTTCGATGTTAGGTGACAGGATGGTGTTTGGTTGAAAGGAAATGAGTGGTGAATGTTGCATTCTTCCCTGTGGGCATCTGAATGTCTCATGCCTCATTCATTTTAGGAAAGCAATCTTTGTCAGATGCTTTTACTGTGAGATCATTTCTCCAAATGTTCTTGGTCTGGTCTGGTCACCAGATATTTCTGTCTATCATCTTTGCAATCCATCCTTTTCTGAATGGCAAATCATGCCATGGACACTTTGGACGGAATGTCAAGTGCAGGGCTGGCACACATCCATTCCTACGCACTAGAAATTTTGATTTTTCATTTAATGCCGTGGTTCTCAAAACTGGCCGCACAGTGGATGAGTGGGTAGCATGTTGGCCTCGCAGTCTAGTGATCAGGGTTCGAATCTCTGTTGGGCATCTCTGTATGGAGTTTGCATGCGTGGGTTTTCTCCGGGTACTCCGGTTTCCTCCCACATTTCAAAAAGATGCATGTTAGGTTAATTGGCGCCTCTAAATTGTCCATGAATGTGAGTGTGAACGCTTGTTTGTCTGCCCTGCGATTGACTGGCGACCAGCCCAGGGTGTACCCCGCCTCTTGCCCTAAGGCCACTGGGATAGGCCCCAGTGACCCAAATGAGGATAAGCTAATACTAATAATGATGAAACGTGTTTGTGGATACGAACCCGACCCCAATTCCCACCCAGGTGTTGTATCTGTGTCCTGATTGGCTCAGGGAGAACCCAGGTGTTGTATCTGCGTCCTGATTTGCTAAGAGAGAACTCAAGCATTGTGTTCTGCGTCCTGATTGGCTACGGGACTGTAGACTATTGTCAATCTCCTCCGTGCCTTCCTGTGCAGTACAGATTGCGTCCGATTTGCCACATGTACTTTATATAAATGTTCCGTCACTAGTAAGTAGTGTGAGTCTGAAGTACTGTATGTTGGCACGTTTTGTCCCCAACAACACCCACGACGTCGACAAAACGTCCGCGCCCGCACCCGAATGACCAAGGAGGACGCTAACCATCGCACAAAAAGTTAGACCTCTGGACATGCAGAAGAAAAGAAGAACTACTTTGCGGATTTCATTTATTGGGGGTTGTTTTGGGAACACTGTGCTTTGTAACGTTGGCGCCCTCTAGGCAGTTTACGGTCCCTTTAAGACTTGCCGTAAAAACATTTAGGTGCCCGTACTGCTCTCTCAAACTATTTTGAATGTTGAGAATCCATTTGGGTCTCAGTAAAAATATATAAGGAGTGTAGGCGGAGACCACCTTTCCATACGGAGTCGCCTGAGATAACTGCATTGATGATTACATTACATAAATAAAATAAATTGAACTCCCCTTGCGTCCCCGTTCCTACTGGTCTCATTTTCTGACCTTGTCATATAATGGAATTGGGCCATCTTGTCATTTTGAATTGGACTTCATTTCTTTATGGTTCTACTGACTGCATATGGTGGGTAATCTCACAATTCTGAGTGCTCATTTCATCCACTTGACTGACGCTGGCCACCTCATACTCCTACTGCTGCAGAGATAGCGCTAATAACAAGCAACCACATATCACTATCCCTACACGAAACATTCCTACCTCTTAATTTTGTTTTACAATCTTGTGGAGATAATCGCTCTTGACTAATGCACACAAAATGTGACGCCGCACTGAGCCTGTATGATGGAAACAGCCTGGATTAACGGCACGGCCGCAGTCGGTAAAGCACACATTTCCTTGTGTTTCATGGCTGCACTCGGTCATCCATCCGTTACTTTTTTTTTTACGCTTATTTAGGGTCACAAGAGAGCTGGACCTTAGCCCAGTTAACTTTTGGCAAGAGGTGGTGTACACAGTGGACTGGTCTCCAGTCAATTACAGGCCATATTTGCAAGTCCCTCATTTATAGTTGTTAAGTCCCTCATTTATAGTGGGTAATTGGTCCCAGTCCGTGATAAACTAATTCCAGTGGAATAGGATCCAGTGTTAATAAACAAAATGTTTTCATAGTCAGAGAATAGAAAACTTGTGTATGACTTTCTAATTACTGGTTTTAATATTACCAGTGGACATGAAATAACATGCCTATAGTCTCCTTTACGCTCCGTTAATTGTTTGCGACACGTTGCGCAACTCTTGTGCTGCATAGACTTGCGACAGCCGCTAGCTAGCGAGCTAACCAGCTAGCCCCGAGCGTATTTTTTGTCAACGTAAGAAGCCAAAAACATACCACTTCCACACAGAATGAGAGGAGAACATTTTTGCACTATAGTCAGCCATGGCGTGTCTGACTTCATTAGGTTGGGTTTATAATCACAAATGGATCATTTCGATCAACAATAGTACATCCATTCATCCATTATCTAACACTTACCCCGTTCTTCTTCTGACTTTGCCAGAGAGATGGGGTACATCTTTGGCGGGTCGCCAGTTAATCAAAGGACTCACCCATTCAATATTGGTATCTCCATTGTAATTAATCTTCCTGTTCTCTGTGCTCGGCAGGAGTAGGGGAGTTTAAAACTTGGATAGATTTTTGCTTTAGAAAAAAGCTGTATCAACCAAAACTGGGAATTGAGGCATGGCTACTATGAATAAAAAGACAGTCCAGTGTGCAAGGCAATATTGGAATCCAACCTTCCTCAGTGGTCACAGCATCAGCATCAGCAAGTCACGTGTGGCTGGTTTTTTCCAAGTTAAACAGCTGCTTGCTGCAGATATTCTACATTTGATCATCTTTACTTAAAAGTTCATCACATCAACCCATGTGAATGTCAGCTCCGCACCAACCTTCAAAACACACCTCACATATAGTACCGTGTTTAGTGGCATGGTCACTATGATTAGCGGGTAAGGGTGGCATATAAGTGTTTCTTGCGTCATGCATTTATTTGGTAGTTAAACACAAGCAAGCGCCGCACGGTGCAAAAGTGGGTAGCATGTTGGCCTCACAGACAGGAGGTTCTGGGTTTGAATCTCTGTGTAGAGTTTGCATGTTCTCCCCGTGCGTGTGTGGGTTTTCTCCGGGTCCTCCGGTTTCCTCCCACATTCCAAAAACATTAAGGGCCACTCTAAATTGTCCATAGGTATGAATGTGAGTGTGACTGCTTGTTCGTCTTTGCATGTATATATGTGCCCTGCGATTGACTGGCGACCAGTCCAGGGTGTACCCCGCCTCCCGCCCAAAGTCAGCTGGGATAGGCTCCAGCATATAGCGGTACAGAAAATGAATGAATGAATAAAAACAAGCAGTCAACAAAGGTTAAGAAATGAAGCGTGGGAGTAAGCTCTCACTCCGTAAGGCTGTGCAATGCACATCTGAAAGCTGTAAAAATAAATAAATAAATTGGTGGGGGCGTATTGCAAAAAAAAAAAAAAACTGAAAAAGAGCTGAACTAGAATGCAACTAGACAAATTGAGACTGCTGATACTAATAACTGATTAAAACACAACAATTTGGCTTTAAATGTGTGTTGTGAATACGTGTTTGTTGATTCCCTTTTTTTGTCACGCCTAAATGTTTGAGATCATCTAACAAATGTAAATATTAGTCTATGACAGGCGTCGGCAACCTTAAGCCGCAAATGGCGTCAGATGGGACGGCGTAGCGACTACACAGAATCAGCTGGAGCCACAGCAGAAAGACAAAAGAGCCGCATGCAGACCCCTGGTTTATGACAACACAATTAAACATAAACTAGAGTTTTTAAATGAAACGTTTTATTATTAAGGGAGGAAAAATCCAAACCTGCATGGCCCTGTGTGAAAAAGTGATTTCCCCCCAAACTGTTTGGGCCACCCTTAGCACCAACAACTGCATTGCAACTGCAACTTGCAATGAGTCTCTTAATGTACCGTGGAGGAATTTTGGCCCACTCATCTTGACAGAATTGTTGTAATTCGGACACATTGGAGGCTTTTACAGCATGAACCGCCTTTTTAAGGTCAGGACTTTGGACTAGGCCACTCCAAAGTCTTCATTTTGTTGCTCTTCGGCCATTCAGGGGTGGACTTGCTGATGTTTTTTGGATAATTGTCCAGCTGCAGAACCCAAGCAAGTCTTTCAGGTTCTGAAGCAGCAAAAAAGCCCCAGAAACAAAACAAGTACGGGGCATGTAGTCTGGCATACTCAGCTGCAAGCAACGAGTTACCAATTACAATAAAATGTAATTCATGCTCTATTTCAGACAACGTACAGCACCGCACGATAAAATATGTATCGTGTTCCCAGGCACGGTCTAGTCTCCCTGACAGCCAACAGAATGGTGGGGTAACCTCCATTCATCTATGTGTGACAGCAGGCATAGTCTGACTCTCTGCCAGACCCACAACTCTCCGGGGAAATTTTGGAGTTGAGAACTTGGGCCCTGTCAGGGCCTGTATACTGCTGATAAAGAAGCCATCCTGTACCAGGGCTCTATCCCGCGCCCTCTGCATGCATTATTTCAAAAACTGATGAGCCATAGGATGATTAGGATGTAAGAAAAAAAAGAATGGAAAGATCATTAAGTGGAGGAATGATGATATGCATGTTTACATAAACAATACAATATTATCTATTGCTTACTAGCATGCCACATAATACTGTATATCACTGCCATACATACCAACATAGCTTTGGTTTAGGACTTACACCACGGTGACCAAATGTCCTGTTTCCGAGGACACAGCCTGATTTTACGTCAAGTCCTGGCCATAATGTTTTTTTCGAAAGTGCTAAAAGTCTCTCCTGCTATTTTTTCCATTCTGACATTTAATTGAGTGATATCGTTACACTCACACAATTAGTGTTACCACAATGCTGGAAAAAAACAAAGAAAAAGTAAACCATATACACACTTTGACACTTACTGAGCTGAAGTCTCATGAAATTCGGGACATCATTCCCAATTTTGTGTGGCTTCAAGGGCACATTTTTCCCGAAAATTTTGGTTACGGTACCTTAAGAAACTTAACAATCATTTGACCTCAAGTTTCTATCTTTCTGTTTTTGCAGTCGTTTTTGTGTCTGTTTTTGAACGTTCTTTCTTTGAGAGGAGAGTGGAGCCATGCTCTAAATGTACTCAAATTATTAGGCGTCCTTGAATCAATTTTCAGTATCATTTTAGTATGTTATTGTCAAGCCAAGTGTCCTGGTTTTTGGGACTCAAACTACAGTACCATTCCATTTTCTTCCACTTATCCGGGTCCGGGTCGCGGGGGCAGCAGTCTCAGTAGGGAAGTCCAGACTTCCCGGTCCCGGGCAACCTCTTCCAAACACCAAGGCGTTCCCAGGCCAGCTGTGAGACATAATCCCTCCAGCGTGTCCTAGGTCTTCCCCAGTGCCTTCTCCCGGCTGGGCATGCCCGAAACACTTCACCAGGGAGGAGCATAGGAGGCATCCGGACTAGATGCCCGAGCCACCTCAAATGGCTCCTCTTGATGTGAAGGAGCAGTGGCTCCGCACTGAGCTCCTCCTGGATGGCTGAGCTCCTCACCCTATCTCTTAGGGTGAGTCCAGCCACCCTAAATCATTTCTGCCGCTTGTATCCGAGATCTCGTTCTTTCGGTCATGACCCATAACTCATGACCATAGGTGAGGGTGGGAACGTAGATCGATCTGTAAACAGAGAGCTTTGCCTTCCGGCTCAGCTCTCTCTTCACCACGACCTTCCTGTACAGTGACCGCATTACTGCTGACGCTGCACCAACCCGTCTGTCGACCTCACGCTCCAACCGTCCCTCACTCATGAACAAGACCCCGAGATACTTGAACTCTTCCACCTGAGGCAAGACCCCTCACTCCCAACCCGCATGGTACAGTCCACCCGTTTCCGACTGAGAACCATGGTCTCGGATTTGGAGGTGCTGAGTCTCATCCCCGAAGCTTCACACTCAGCTGCAAACCTCTCCAGTAAACGCTGAAGGTCTCAGCCTAATGAGGCCATAAGGACCACATCGTCTGCAAATAGAAGAGACGAGATTCTAAGGTCACCAAGATGGACTCCCTCAATGCCTTGACTGCCCCTAGAAATTCTGTCCATGAAGGTTATGAACAGAATCGGTGACAAAAGGCAGCCTTAGCGGAGACTAACGTTCACTGGAAACAAGCTCGACTTACTGCTGGCAATGCGGACCAGGCTCCTGCTTCGAATGTACAATGACCAAATAGCATGTAGTAGCCGACCACTGACCCCTTACTCCCGGAGCACCCCCTACAGGACCCCACTGGAGACACGGTCGAATGTCTACAAAGCACATGTAGACCAGGTAGGGCAAACTCCCACACACCCTCCAGTACCCATGTAAGTGTGTAGAGCTGGTCCAGTGTTCCGCGACCGGGACGGAAACCACAACCCAACTTCAGTAACCGAGGTTCGACTATTGGTCGTACTCTTCTCTCCAGCACCCTGGAGTAGACTTTCCCAGGGAGGCTGAGGAGTGTGATCCCCTTATAGTTGGAACACACCCTCTGGAACACACATCCTCCTTTTAAAAATGGGGTCCACCACCCCGGTCTCCCAGTCCAGAGGTACTGTTCCCGACATCCATGCAATATTGAAAAGGCGTGACAACCGAGACAGTCCTCCAACATACACAGCCTTGAAAAATTCAGGGCGAAACTCGTCCAACCTCAGAGCCTTGCCATTGGGGAGTGTTTTAACTACCCTAAATACCTCAGCTACGGTGATAAAACTGTCCACGTACGTGTCCTCAGACTCTGCTTCCTCTACAAAAGGCATGTCAGTGGGATTGAGAAGGGCCTCAAAGTATACCTTCCACCAACCAACTATATCCTCAGTCGAGGTCAGCAAGCCCCCTTCCGCACTGTAAACAGTGTGAACAGGGGACTGGTTCCCCTTTCTCATGTGTCGGACGGTTTGCCAGAACCTTTTAGAGGCCGACCGAAAGTCGTGCTCCATAGCCTCACCGAACTCCTCCCACACCCGAGTTTTTGACTCAACCGCCGCCGAGGCCGCATGATGCTTGGCCTGCCGGTACCTGTCAGCAGCTTCGGGATTCCCGCAAGCCATCCGTGATTGAAAGGACTCCTTCTTCAGCTTGACAGCAGCCCTAACCCCCGGTGTCCACCATCGGGTTCGGGTCTTGCCGCCAAGACTGGCACCAACCACCTTGTGCCCGCAACTACGACTGGGTGCCTCATCAATGGAGACACAGAATACGGCCCATTCGGACTCCAATACGGACTCCAATACGCCCATATGGACCATCTGATAGACTCCAAGAAGGCTGTGTACTCTGAACTTCCGTTCGGCGCGTACGCTCAAACCACAGTCAGGACCCTTTACCCAGCCCGAAGGCGTAGGGACATAACCCTCTCGTTCACTAGGAATGACTGTACATTTCAGCACCTCTCCAAAAATGTCATAATAAACTTAATCACATAATAAAAAATCAAGGCAAGACAGGGGATATAAAAAATAATAAATTAGAAAAAAATCAATACCCATGAATGTTCACATCAGATTTGTAGTGCAATATTACATAATAATAAAGAATATTACTGCATCGATTAATGGGTTAATAATGCATGGAAAAACAATGCACAGAGCCAAAACCTTATCAAAAGAACAACCAAGCAGTTGCTTCTGCCTAATGGTTTAATTACCCGATAGGGTGGAGACTGATAGATGGATGGCAAGATAGGGACCTGCAAATACACAACCAATTAACAAGGAGCCATTTAACCTTCCTGCTGAAGGAGACGAGATGGGTTAAACATGCAGAGGAGAATCAAACAGTGTTTAGGGTCTGTGGCTATGCTTCCATTTGCAGCTGTCCTGACTCCAGCAGTGATAACCCTGCAAAGAGGTAATGGACCTTTGAGAGGCAATGCTTTCACATCCATTTAGTCAGTAACAGGAGTAATTTCCGAGGTTTATTTAGCTAGTTGATACTCTTACAAAGAGCTGGCCTCCTGAGCACAAAAGAGAAAGATATGTAATTACTTATGTCTTTAATTGTTGTGAAACAGACCTTAAATAGCGTACACATTTAATGGGAGTTAAATGGGAGTAAGTGTTTTATCTTATGGTCCACTTCTGTTTCCTTTTGACTAACAACCGACTCTGCAAGTGCAACATTAAATTATCTTCGTATGGCTATATAAGTGCAATGCTTTTAGATTATACAGTATTTTCTATTATTAACCGTCGAGGGCTGGCCTAGTTGTTGGCACGTTGGCCTCCAGTTGGGATCGAGCGGTCGAATCTCCGTCAGGCATCTCCGTGTGGAGTTTGCATGTTCTCTTGGCAAGTTTGCGCCGAGTACTCTGGCTTACTACCACGTTCCAAAATGATGCATGTTAGGTCAATTGGAGGTTCCAAATTGTTCCTATGTGAGTGTCATTGGTTGTTTGTCCATATCTTCCCTGTGAATCCAAAACTCATCCTCCAAAATGTCATAGTACACTACCCCATTCATTGGTGCAGTTAGAACTGTAGCCTTAGCAAAGAAACAAACCCAAAAAACAATGTTTCCACCTCCATGTTTGTTGATCTCCATTGTTTATCTCACATTAGTATTTATATAACTCACATCACACAGCAAATAAATGGCCCCGACTACAGAAAAGTACATTTTTACTGCAATCTTGTCATGTTTGACAAATGAAAAAAAGATAATGACGCATCAGCCACTGTTTTCCTACGCCTTCTTACGCCATCCTGTTCTCCTAGTTGCTCCTTGTTATGCATGGTTTTAATGGTAGGTATCATGCTTGAGTTCATTGGAGACCCAGTGAAGCAGCAAGGTGGAAAAAGCAAGATGCAAGTCTTGTTTATGAGATGTATCTTTTGGCTGCCGTGTCCCCTCGGTGCCTGGAGGGGGTCTGGGCAGAAACTGTACCCGTGACAGCTTAGGAATGACACGTCACAGAATCATGGAAAGCAAAAAAACAATAGTATAAAAACATTGCAATGTGTTACGATGTTATAACATATTTGTTGTTATGAGCAGCAGTTTCCGGAATCAGTAGGGCTTCCCTGACAATCCATCCATTGGTTTTCTATGCCGGTTGTCCTCATTTGGGTCGCAAGGGTATGCTGGAGTCTATCCAAGCTGACTTTGGGATGGATACAAGGTACACCCCGGACTGGTCACCAGTCAGTTGCAGGGCACATTCAAACAAACAAACATTCACACTCGCATTCATACCAATCGAGAATTTAGAGTCACCAATTAACCTAACATGCGTTCTCTGAGAAGAGGACGGATATACGGATGGACTTACCAGTATTTGACAAAAATAACAATCTACAGATGGACCTACCAGTATTTGACATAAATAACAATCGGTGTTCCGGGCCTTCTCAGGAAGTACAGATGACTCTGTCTTTTCCTGCACAGAACATTCTTGCTGGAAGTCCAGTCCAGTCTGTCATCCAAATGTATTTCCAGGTGTGAACCACCTCCACATGCTCACCTTTATTGAGAACAGGTTCTGGGTGGGTCCTGTTTCTCCTAAAGTCCACCACCATTTCCCTGATCTTGGTAGTGTTGAGGTGCACGTGGTTTGCATTGCAGCAGTTGACAAAGTCCTGGATCAGTTTTCTGCACTGCTCCTCCTATCCATTCCTGATACATCCCAGGATGGCTGTGTCGTCCGCGTACTTCTGTACATGGCAGAGCTCAGACTTGTACTCAAAGCCGCACGTGTACAGGGGAAACAGAACGGGCGTGAGCATAGTTCCTTGCCGGGGCTCCCGTGCTGGGGGTCACAGTGTCGGACCTCATGTTGTCTTGTTTGTCCCTGAGGATCTGAGGCTGGATGGTGTTGAAGGCACTAAGCAAGAAGGTGAGCAAGAAGATGATAGCGCACCTCAACTCCCACTTTCTCCAAGGTAAACACAAAACACGTTTTTACACTTTTACAATTACAAGTGTACATGCATACACTATTCTAAATCCATATAAATGTTGAATGTAAAGAATAAATGAACATTTAGGGTTACTTTTACCTTCACTGAAGACGTGAGACACATTGTGGCAATGAGATAAACACCTTCAACCTTGTTTTGTCTTGAATTATTTCTTAAATGTAATAGTCTTTTTCATCTTCCATCCATCCATTTTCTTCCGCTTATCCGAGGTCGGGTCGTGGGGGCAGCAGCCTAAGCAGGGAAGCCCTGACTTCCCTCTCCCTGGCCACTTTGTCCAGCTCTTCCCGGCGGATGCCGAGGCGTTCCCAGGCCAGCTGCAAGACATAGTCTCTCCAGCGTGTCCTGGGTCTTCCCTGAGGCCTCCTACCGGTCGGACGTGCACTGAACACCTCCCCAGGGAGGCGTGCGGGAAGCATCCTATCCAGATGCCCGAGCCACCTCTTCTGGCTCCTTTCAATGCGGAGGAGCAGCGGTTCTACTCCGAGTCTCTCCTGGATGACAGTGCTTCTTCATCATCATCAAAATGCTGGCCCTTGCAACTTGATATGGCTCCATTTTGGGCTATTGAGGTTAGAAACACAATTTAATTAATAAAAATAACTGATGAACAGGAAGGTGTTGATCTCGCTGCCAAATTGTGTCTTTGGGAATAGTCACGTTTTCAATTCAAGTAAAAGTAACCTTACATATTCATTTACCCTTCCCGTTTATCATTCATATGTACTCATATGCATCTGTCAGACATGGAACAGAACATAAAAACGGCGCAAAATTGGATTGGCGCAAGTGCATCGTTCAGTGTAAAGGCCGCCGTGACATTGCTTTTTATTAACACGGTGTAGGTCTGTGATTTGTAGCTGTGGTTTTGACACTTTGACTCTTGTTGCCCGGAAGTCAGCTGGCCAGCTGCTGTCAGTCAAGCGGAGTCTTGCTTCCCCTCGGACAGCTGAGATGAAAAGAATACAGTAATAGCTCCTGTTTCAACAAAAATCTATCACCCTCTTTGCTATAGGAAATGATATTTACAGAGAAAACCAAAGGACACCTCACATGATGAGGAAAATCCTTTGCAGTTTCCATGGCGTGACCACCTTGCCCTGCTCTTTGCGAACATGTTACAAGCAATATTTTTGTAGAGCATAGAAAACCTGTTTAGGACCTTCTGAAGGTGTTTTTTTTAACATTACTACAGCCCTCAAGGTATGAAACGTGTGCATAGCAGTGATCCAACTGACCTTATTTATTAGGTATTGTGTAAAACAAAGTCATGAACAATACAGAGCCACCATTCACCAGTATGAGCACGGACTGTTTTTCGGAGAAGTTGCGTACAGAACAAATATGCACACTAGCACTCGATGAAGTCATCAAATTTAACAGCACCTACAGTATATGCATTACTACATAATATAAGTGTTTGGGACCGAGTACAGTGGAACCCCGAGAAACTAAATTAATTCGTTCCAAAAAGATTTTTGTAAGCCGAACTTTTTTTTTGTAACCAGAACCACATTTAACATTTAAATTGGCTAATTCGTTTACTGACCCATAAGACCCCCTATACAATGGAAAAAAACCCTGTTCTGCACATTGAATACAGTATAAATTAGGAGCCTTGTAATATAAATGTAATGTAATAATAAAACCGAACTAGAATGTATATTGAGTTAAAATTCTAAAACGTTCTTACCTTTAATACGCAGCGTAGTGCAGTACAGTACAGTACTGCACTACGCTGGCAGTGATAAACCAATCAGTACGTACGCTTACCTCCTCCAGAAGGTATCCTACCGGTATGTTGCAAAACAACATTTTTGCCGAGCGCCGGGAGAGTTTCGCCACCGTATGTGAATGGATTGCGGACGCCTGGGCTAAGGTATCTGCTTTAGCTCTTGTCCGAGCTTTCGGGAAAGCCGGCATCATTGCTGAACACCCGACTGACAACGAGACTGACGGCCGACAACGATGACAGGGAAACCCGGCATGTTTGACGGCGAAATTCCCAGCTGTTTAAGTCAGATGCAGAAGATGAGGACTTTGGTGGATTCGTGGGAGAAGAGGGATTAGGAAATACAATGAGTGTATTTTTAAATAGTAGAATAAAGTTCAACTAAACTCTCTGTTTTGCTTCCTTTGGCTTTTTAAGCAGACTGTATATTTTAGCATGCGCCTTAAAATACGGTAAAACAGAAAAATTCTGAAAATAATAGTTTCGGCAACCTTTCGTAAAGCGAACAAATTTTTGTAAGTTGAAGCAAAAAAAATATCTGAAAGGTCTTTTCGTATCCCGGATGTTTTGTATCCCGGATGTTTCATATCCTGGGGCATTCGTATCCCGGGGTTCCACTGTATAAGGTAAAGGATAAAGGGAAAAAATACAGTATAGTAGTCGATCTGTTGGTACATGCACAGTGGTGTGTTCAAGGACCATCGAATAAAGCTGGATGAGTCACAGCTCAAGAAACTACAAAAAGATGCAAAAACCTTTGAACATGTGTACAACAACAATTTGTGTATATTTTTATGAATAAAATAATGGCCCATATTTCCAAAATTGATATGCATTTAAATACGATGGGAAGTAATTACTGAAAAATCTTTTTTTTTGTAGCATTTCCTCTGAAAGTTTCCCGGTCCAGTACATAGGCTGAGCCAAACTAGGCCGCAGCTATGTGGATGGACCCCTTCCCTGAGGCACAACCCCAATGAGAATATTACAGAGGCTAATCTCTTTGCTGCATCTACAAAAAGTGTGTTAAGAAAGCTGTTAACAAAACAGAGATCACAAATGACTGAAGATGTTGGTCCGGCTAAACCCCTCCTCCTCCCTCTATGGTCCTGACTTTTCACCCTCAGTCTTCAGTAAAGGTCAAAGTGATGCTAAATTTTCATTTATTCATTTTACATTTGGAATTGTTTTCTGCATTTAAAACAAATTATTCTCTGTAATATGTATTTTGTCAATATTTTTGGGTGTCCGAAGTGAATTACTTGGATTTTACCGTATTTCCTATGGGAAACATTGCTTCGATTTTTGTATGTTGTGGAATTTGGAACAATTGAAAAACAACAAAACCCGAGGTAGCGCTGTATATGACATACACTCAAGCCACCCCCCCACCAAAAATAAATCTTGCAAAAACTTCTGTGCATGCCTAGTGCTTCTTTCAATAGCAAGAACAATATTTCTTGACAAACTGTACTGGTGCATAGCTGAATATGAAATCGCGTTCGTAAAACGGGCAGAAAGCAGCAATAAAATAAGATTATAGAGACTAGAGAGGAATCAGTGGAGGCAGGGTAGAAATGACACCTCAGGTTCTGAGCTCCTCAGGAGGGAGATGTGTGTGTGCAGGGGATTTTGGGGAGACTGAAAACACGAGAAGACAGAGAATTATGAAGTGAAGCCGAGATAACATGAAATGTCTCGTATATATGATGTTACATGCGTAGACATATGCTGAAAAGGTCACCCCTTGCCGAACTTAACTTGCTGTTATTATTAGAAGAACATTTTTGTTACGTTTCTAAAGACTGAACACAAGACATCTTGATACTCGGGTTTAAGATACAGAATCAGAATGATGCCATACAATTCAAAGTACAGACCATACCTTTTGGTGAATTGTTTTTTATCCTACATTATAAAATGAAGACACTATTTACATAAAAGTGATTATTCCTACAGTATTTTCAAATGTGTCAAACAAGACTTTATACCGTATCTCCTCCAAGGCAGGCATCTCCAACCACCAGGCCATGGCAAATGTTCAGGCACTAAAAAAACCCTCGCTAGATGGAACACTCGTATGCCAAGGTATCGCTGTGCAAACGGACCCCGGGCCACACTTTGGACACACCTGCTTTAGAACATCAAGCTTGCAGGGTCGTGCATATACTTCTGCACTACTTCTCCATGGAAAGGTTGATGAGAGTTTACAAAAGGCTTTCCTTTTTGTGTGATTTAACATGTTACACAATAGTATTGTAGTACTTAAGATCAGTCTTGCTCTCAAGACCCCCGGTTGGGATGTGTCGGTCTCGAGAAATGATTGGATTTTAACTCAACCTTGTCTTGGGTTCATCAGATATAGGAGATGGTGGAGTACTCCAACAGTAGCAATCAAGGCTAACACGGAGAGGACAGCAGTTCTTGACCTATGCACTATATGATTTGTTTGCGTGTATAAAAATTGTAATTGGATTTATAAAGTTGACTTTTGACAACAATTTCACAAAACACTTTGATAGTACTGACAAGTTTTGGGTTGATAAACCATTAAAAAGCACAATTTGCCAAGATGCAGTCCCTCACGCTTATTTATGATGGCATGAAACTTGCATATATATTACAGAAAACAAAATCAATTCCAAAAAAATATATAATATATATACATAAAGGGATCTTTGTGATTCGAATCTAAATAGACAGGTTACGCTGCGATTCAGAAACGATGTATTTTAAAAACAGAACAGTTACGCTTTGATGCAGTACACAATGTGATTGGATGTCAAAAAAAAGACTTGCTGTATGAGGAATCTTTTAATTTGATGGGATCCATATTGTACATTCTGTATTTTATATCTATATTTCTACACCAGTTAAATTTAGATTTTGGAACTGACTAAACTACTTTTGGTTGTATACTGTGTGCAATGAAAAAACACAAGTCTTACCCTTGAGTCCAATTTTTAATACACAATAAATAGTGCAAATCCCCTAAATAACGACACGTCTTCCCAGCACAGAGAAGTAAATAGAAGCATTTGTCACATGATTGCAATGACAATGCTGTTTTAGCTTGTTAAACAATCCCATGCATGGTGTTTTCCACACTCCAGGCGAAACAGAAAAGCTACCACAGTCACCTCTGTTGGTCTGGCTGGCTGCTCAAGTTTTTAAACTTCAGCATTCAAATGCTGGGTAATTTGCCTCGCACTCGTGCTCAATAGGCAACAATGGTTCTCCTGGCACCCTTAGCTCCAGCGGGGCTTCTCAGAGAGCGTGTCCACCCACAATGCACCTTCCTCGGCCACGGTATGTGGCTCGCCCAGCTAGCCAGCTCGGCTGGGAACACCAAGAAAGGATTGCAAAATGTATAGAGTGTAAATATCCCGTGTTTACCAATGTATATACATCAATACTTCCCATACCGATCTTTATGCTCTAAAATTGATTCTCGTCCTAGGATAAGTACCTGATTTTGAACCAAATATGAAGGTATTCTAGTGCATATACATATTTCACCCCATTTTTTTTTTGACATTTTAGGGGAAGCTGAGCTTGCATTTTGCAGTCCTAGAGCAAGCACCACTGATAGAGGATAAGCTGCAGGTTGTCAGGTAAGACGCCTCCTTACAACCTTATTGCTAGTTTCATGGCTATCGGTACAAAACAATGACAATGTCTGCTCTCGTTGGGATGCCGACCGATGGGGCTTGTGCTTCCCGGCGAGCTGGTAAATTTAGCATAGTCCTCAGGTGAAAAAAAAATGCTGACAGCAGACGAGCATCTTGCTGAGTCTTTGTAGCGATGTCCTTGTAAGCCAGGAAACCACTCCTTCAGTCTGTTCCGTTGTAAAGTCGGTAGGGTGTGGAATCTCAAAGTTGACCAACTTTTCAGCTGATTGCCACAACCTTTTCCAATACACGTGCTAGGCATGATTTATAACCTAGCGGTAACTTGTCCCAACTCACCAACAACACTGATGCAGTTCCAATATGTAGTGTTTATTGCTCGGCAATGGTTGTGAGTGACGCAGAGACTGGCTGGGCTTCGTGTTACTCCGCCAGAAAAATATAGTGCTTTGTGTTAGCTGCTCCGATAACAATATTTCTGTAGCTGGGTTAATATACAGCTCAGATACGCAAATGGACATAGTTGGTGTTACCAACTAATAATGCAGTTACACAGATGCAAACCTTCCAGCGTTTGGGAATTTGTGTCAGGCGATACGCAACAAAATGTCATTTGACTAAATAAATAAATAATTCTGAAAGAAATACATTGTGATTGACTTTCATTAGGCAACCCAGCTGTGGCATTGTATTTTCCCAGGTATCAAAGGTCATCCTAATTTTCCATCCAGTCGATAAACAGTTGAAAATTCATCATAATCTCATGAATATGATTAATCTCTGTATCATTTGCATAATCAGATCAGTAGATTCTTTCTTTTTGTGCTGTGTGTTGAATTTGAGCAGATTCAGACTTAATTTGTGAACCTCAGCGCGTGAAAGAACAAGAAATGGATGCACACATGAAGCGTGCACACAGTGCTATGCCTGATCTTGTCCTTTTGCATCTCCAGTAAAACAGAAAATGTTGTTTTACGGGACACAAATTTAATTAGTCAATATCTGGACCAAGGTTAAAGCAACTTTGAAAGCAACAGAAAAGTATTGCAGAAGAAAACAACAGACGGGATAAAAACCGTTTATTCCTAATGGTGCAAAAACGGATATAGGAAGTTAGCTTTTTAGCTCAGACAATGTTCGGGTTGTTTAATAGACCTGCGTGCAACATGTTTGTCTGATACAGATCATTTAGATGGAAAACCAGACGCAGATAGTAGTAAAAACTTTATTTAAAGCATAGAAATTCTCAAACTACAGTGACGCGCGATACCACTGAGTTTGCTTTTGATCGGATACTGAGTAAAAATACTGACACTTTGTGCAAATTCATGTGTCTGGTACATTTAAAAAAGTAGTGTGTTTCATATTATGGCATTCAGGATAAGAGGCCTTTCATTAATTTAATAACTACAAAATATTATTTATTACAATGATAATTTCATCATTTTTACTGTGACTGACCAGCGACCAATCCAGGGTCTATCCCGCCTCTAGCCTAAAGTCAGCTGGGACGGGCTCCAGCATATTTCCACGACCCTAATGGGGATAAGCGACATAGAAGAAGGATGCATAACAAAGGGATGCATGCAGATAAGTGGAGACAAACAGAAAGGAGTAGCAAGATGTTTTTTTAACATGGATATTTTATTAAAATTATCTCAGTCTTTGCCAACGGAGGACCATGTCGTAGTTGGTCTTGCTTACTAAATAACGTCAAGGCTAATGAAAAATCACATCTAAACTTTGTCACATTGACTGACTTATTGATGAGCAATTAAACAGAAGTAGCAAGAGAAAGCACAGTGGTGCTTCTCATTATCTCAGTTGGCACTGTCGTGCGGCTTGACTGAACATGGGCCTTGGAATTCGTCGCGATTTCGATTCCTGGGTTTGTCTCAGGAGGGCTGACGAGTTTCTAACAGCTTTTCTTGCCACAGCATCATACTTGATGAGCCCATTAGGTTCAATAGATGAGAGCTGATGAGTATGTGGTCCTGCAAGCATTGGGCTGGCTGCTTGCTACTGTTGTGCTGTGACACACTGTGAAGCACTAGTACTCTGCACATTTTTAAGATATGCCTTTATTAGTCCCGCAAGGGGGAATTACAAAAAGAAAAGGAATCCTTCAAGCAAGATTTTAACCAGCGACCTAAGGATTTCAGCACTAAGCCGCTACAGACCTCCGCTCTACCAAATGAGCTATCCAAGGTACATTACTTGGGTTGAACAAAAAATTAATATTGTAATATGCCACCCGGTTACCACTCATGGTATAGTATCAGTACTTCAACATCAGATATCATAGTATGTTGTCCGTAGTCCAAGTATGTACAGTAGTACAAGCTTCAGTTCTTCTAGTGCATCTCTGTAGTCATCCCTCACCACTTGGTGCTTTGAATTTAGCATTAGCAGTTTTTCTAATGCAATCAATAAATTATCACTGTTTTGTGGTTGACTAGGATTTATTATTAGTAATTTTAAAAAATGCATATTCAAGAAAATGTACACTCGGCCGAAATTAAGCATTTCGAGCCTAATAAATGACTAAATTAATTAAAATCCAGATATAAGGCATTCAGAAGAAGCAAACACGTCATACGTAGTATTCTATACTGCTGTCTTTGACCAGAGAGTAACCACCATAGGAAGTGGTCCAGAAAAACCCAACAAGGAACTCTCCCAATGCTGACGTATTTAAGTCTGTTGTGTCCTTACATGTGTCCAAGTTCTTTTCTGTTATTGTGTGTACTATATTGGGCTATGCAATGGCAAAGGTTATTTTACAATTACAGGCGTTATTTCCTGTCTAGACGGCTGTAAGGATGTTACAACTTTTTAGAACTACTTCAAAGGCAGTAAACAGGTTCCTATATCATAACTGTGAAAATATTCCATTAAAAAATAAATAATCCTACTTGGCAGAAATTCACTGATCAGTTAGCTGTGATAAACAAGGGATTACTTTACTTCAGTAGTTCTATTCAAAAAGTGATACGCATACTCTATAGAATGCTTCATGTGTGTATTTCTTAGTTTCTTAATAATTGTGACAGTAATAATACATATCTAATAAGAACTACCTAATAAATAGCTCAAAAAATATCTAAATAGAAGAATCGGTATCTCAACTCTTAATTGCCCATAGGGCTACCGTATGTGTGCCCTGCCTCTTGCCCAAAATCAGCTGGGATAGGCTCCAGCATACACCTGTAACCCTTGTGGTGAGGACAAGATTTGGTATCTCATAAAATTGAGAAAAGTATCAGAAAGTTCAGTATTGTAGACTTGCGCTCAAATCAGCAAATGACTTTGTTCCTGTATCCTGAGGTCGTCATTCAGTTCACTCTGCATCTTGGGATTCAATCTTACAACCTTACACTCTTTGTGTGAATTAAGCTCTGAAATCAAATAACATTTGCACAATATTGTAATTTATTGAGATGACCCTCTATATTTATGTTTATTATAGCTGTTGAATGACTAAACCATTTTTAGCTTAACCTGTGGGTTAATTTAGATTAATTGTGATTAGAGCCCGATTTTTTGTTTTTCATATTAAATGTTTTCCAATTGTTTTGTGTTTTTTTTCTTGATGACCCTTTACATAAGCCTTTTGCCTTTGTAAAGCCTGTGCTCCGTGTTGAATTGGATGGCAATTGTCACTTTGTTTGAGGTAAACATACTGAGACCCTGACATTGTGTGGTGGTGGTATGAAGTACTTGCAGAGGAATCCCTGATGTATACTTATTATTACTATTACTTTACGATGGAAGTGCTTCTTCGAAACAAAAACTCTCTCCTGCAGAGCCTGCAAACAGGGTCAGTCGATTGCTTCGCATGGGTTTTTGAGAACATTGCGAGGGCTAATAGTTTTCCCATTGATCTTGATCTAGTTGGGTCACTGGGCCACCCACACGAGTCCCGTCACTGAGTGGAATTTTCAGTCTCTGTGTGCTGCAATGTCTTAATGTTGCCAACAATTTCATTCCAGTTAATCATCCAAATGAAATCACTAGGGATGTCCGATATTGGCTTTTCTGCTGATATGCCCATAATGTCCAACTCTCAATTTCCGATGCCAATATCAACCGATGCCAATATGTGTTTTTTTTTCCAACTTAATTTATAATGTTTTCTATTTGCCAGGGGAGACGTATAACGGGGACTGTCAGGGGACCCAAAAATTAGCTAATTACTTATACAAATAGTAATTATATGTGTGAAATGAAATATGATTAATTACTAATGAATTATGAATAATTGCTAATACTACAATTATGATTTTGTCATGGGACCCAAATTTCCTGGCACCCCGGGCTGTATGATATATGAAAAAAAAGAAACCATGAAACCTTATTATTTAGACAAAAACATATTGGACTTTGAAGAGAACATTCAAAAAGAAGGTTGCTCATCTCGCCCGACGAATCCAGTTATTTTTTCGGGTTATTTTTCTTAGCCGTCTGAATGTCACACATTTACACGTGAGTGTTATCCCCGTGGGTGCCGCGTGGAACTTGGTTTGTGGGAGGGGAATGCGGGAGGACAACGCTGCCAAAGATGTTAGTTAAGTCAAGATACCACACTCCACCAAATGGTCACTATGGGCTGCCATTGTGCTAGCCATCGGTGATCAGCATTGACGATTGGCATTGAAGGGCATTTAAGGAGTTTTACTGATAGGTAGTAATTATTATAGGGAAAAAAAACACCACCGATTTTGACCAATATTCAATTTTTATTCCTATAAATCACTCAAAACGTGTACATTTTCAGCCCTGATTAAATACAGCAGCTGTATGTTTTATGTATTGCTGTGTTTTTCTTAAAAAGGCTCAGCAAAAAGTAATTCAGGACTACAACAACTGATATCCTCTCTCTTCATCCATCCATCCATCCATTTTCTATGCTGCTAATCCTCACTAAGGTGGCGGGGGTGTGCTGGAGCCTATCCCAGCTGGCTTCAAGCAGGAAGGCTGGTCGCCATCCAATTGCAGTAAAAGTATTATTGTTATTTATTGCTCATAAAGACCTGCTGGAAACATTTCAATGAATACTTTCTGACACTGGACAAGACAATAAAAATGCAACTTGAATATTGTTTCTAGTAGTGAGTGAATAGCATGAAAAGCAGGCGGTTCTCGGTTTACGGCGTTTCGGATCTACAACGTACTCCCATGAACTACTTAAAAATGTAGTCCTCGGTTTGGTTCGGAAATATGCAACTCACTCACAGACCAGCTGGGGAAGGACAATGTTGCCCCCAGCTCTACCTCGCCAACCTCCGTCTCTTCATCCCGCCTCCCAAGTCCAAGGCCGACCCAACAGTGGCGATGGGCCACAAACATTCCTGAAGATATTCCAGATTATCTCTCATCTTCTGAAAATCAAAGTGGTTGTTTCACAACCCCTGTCTGTGCTAAGTATACTTTCAGGAAAGTGGCAGAACCATTCTGAAAATAGGACGGCTAAGGAAGGAGGCTAAGCTGAGCTCGCCGTGTCCTGAAAACGTTTTACACGCAATTCTGACTCAAAGGAGGTACCTTGAAAGAAAACAAAGGAGGCAAAAAACAGCGTATGAGTGAGCAAGAGATGGGTTAAAGGGAATTCAGTGATCTGCACTCAGTCGTATCTGGCATTCAGGATGCAGGATAGGACTTGGAGATGATCGCATGGAGCCAAAAAGCGAGGCAAACTTCACCGTCCAATCTATTATGTGTCCCTGACACATTGCTTAACCAAAGCTGACAAGCTTCGGAGAAAGTGGATGTGGGAGGATGCAGAGAATGTAACCAGAAACAGGACTGCTTTGAATCAAGAGTCAAAAACTTTCGGAGAATCTTTGAAGTTGCATCTCTAGCTCATTCCAAGCACTGTTGCCAACTTTCCTAAGAAAATTAGCGACAGTATTGGCTTTCCTAGAAGTTGCTCGATGACACCGTTGTCTAGCTTGCATAGCATTTGCATATTAACTAAAAAGTTCATAGAGACAAAGAAAGTGAGCAGAAACACCTTCATTCCGACTTGAACTACAAATGAACTTAATTCTTGATTTGGTAGTTTAAAATAATTTCACCAGAATGAAAATCTCTCTCATCACACGTTGCACAACTGAACAGCGAATAACAGATTATGCTTTGTTTATTACAGTATATGGCTCACATTAACATGACTCAGTGTGGTTCGTGATAACATGTGCGAGTCTAGGTTATGTTAATTTATGATTTTATTTTATTATGTGTACTATATTTGGTAACACACGTGTAAGGTGACTATAGGGGTGCTATGTCATGTCTAGAGGGCTCTTATAATGTTGAAACTGTATTTAGTACATTGTAAACAGGTTTTCTATGCTCAAACTACAAAAATATTCCATTTATAAATAAGGAATCCCATGGAGATTTATTTACCGCAACCATGTAATAATCACACACCTTTATACTTGATTAATTGATATATTTTCATGCAGTTAAATAACACTTAAAAATGCCATTTGCAGTGCTAACTCAGGGCAGTACCACATCAGCATATTTATTTTATTGTGTACACAGTAATTCCTCATTTATAGAAGTTATTTGGTTACAGACCCGACTGCGCCAAGTGAATTTCTGCAAAGTAATATTAATTAATAAACACTATTAATATTAGTAATATTAATAGTAATAAACAAATCATTTTTGTGGTTAGAGCATAGAAAACCTGTTTATGACTTTTTAAATTGATACTTTATTAACCTCCAGGAGAAATTCAAGTTTCAAGCAGGTCTCCAAAAATGTCATCAAGTAATCAAGTAATCACCTAATTATTAAAGAGATAAGAAAATAAAAATAGAATAAGAAAAAATAAAATAAATACAGAATGATTCACTTCTGATTTATAGTGCTATAACACATAATAATAAACAATTATATTAAATAATACATATTATTTATTAATAGTGCCCTGTGATTGACTGGCGACCAGTCCAGGGTGTACCCCGCCTCTCTCCCAAAGTCTGCTGGGATAGGCTCCAGCATCCCCGTGACCCTAATGAGGCTAAGAGGTATAGAAAATGAAAGAATGAATGAATTTATTAATATTATTTTTTAATTACAACAATTGTTGTTAATATATATATTACAAAATAAATTAAATGTCCAGGCCTGTGTGTGTGTTTTTATCGCACTCCCTCTGTTGCGTTGAAAAGCCGCATGGCATGGGGAATGATCTGCATCTGGGAATGATCTGTCTTTCAATTGAGCAGGACAGTGATAGTAATCTGCCAATAAAACTTCTCTTCTGTTGGGAGGTGATGCCGTGCATTGGACGAGGCTGGGTGTCCATGATGGAAATAAGCCATTGAAGACATAAAGACACTGTGTATTTCAATAAATGTCTTTTCTATGTGTGGACAGTGAGTGACGTGGGGGATGCAGAGTTGAGTGTTATCCGGAGTAAGGCCACAACAGTAGCCCATGTTATTATTGTGATGATGACAATCATTATTACTATGTTATTATTGTGCCTGTTGAGAAATAAATGATTATAAAATAATAAAATCCTGCCGTTGGTGATCAAGTATGGTGCGTCAAGTCTAGTGGCCGGTGTAGTGCAGTTCATCAATATGCACATTAGCACTTATTAAGGTCATCGGAGCTTACTATTCTCTTACTATTCCCAAATTGTGTCGGCATTTGGGAGCAAATTTGAGGGTGCAAGAAAAGGTTACAAAATACAGTACAGTAGTGTGCAGCATGTGAGGACCGGTGGACCGTCAAACAATGGGACAAATTGGCGCTCACAATAAGCAATCAAAAACTGGGGAATTTCTAACTGTATTTATTTTTTTAAATAAATGAATAGCCCATATTTCCAAAATTGTTATGCTTTTGCTCATAATCTGTTGTAGCCCATCCATCCATTTTCAGTACCGCTTATCCTCATTAGGGTGCCTGGTATGCTGGAGCCTATCCCAGCTGACTTTGGGCGGGAGGTGGGGTACACCCTGGACTGGTCGCCAGTCAATCGCAGGGCAGACAAACAACCATTAACACTGATGGACAGTTTAGAGTCTCCAATTAACCTAACATGCATGTTTTTGGAATGTGGGAGGAAACCGGAGTACCTGGAGAAAACCCACACAAGCACGGGGAGAACATGCAAACTCCACACAGAGATTCAAACACAGATCTCCTGACTGTGAGGCCAACATGCTACCCACTCGTCCACCGTGCCGCCTAGTTAGTCTAGTTGCATATTGAATTGATTAACACAAAAATATTTACATCCCTACTAATTATAGATAACATATTTTTCTCTGCTCAGGGTGAGGAGCTCGGCCATCCGGGAGGAGCTCAGAGTAGAGCCGCTGCTCCTTCACATCGAGAGGAGCCAGTTGAGGTGGCTCGGGCATCTAGTCCGGATGCCTCCCTGCTGAGGTGTTTC